>JBBPOK010000019.1:0-147383 GCA_038091415.1 Leccinum variicolor | reverse complement strand
TGAATACAGCCAAAAGAACAAGCTAGTCTTGTTCTTGTTGGATTCCCTCTGACAACGACTAGTCCCCTCTTCTTCGTATTTAGTGATTGGTGTGCCAGACGCTGTATAGTGTCCTAGGTCGCCTTCAAAGCCAGTCTTGTTCTGGTTGGATTCCCTCCATCCTACACAGTCCCCTCTCATAGTTAAGTTCGAGTTGAGGTGCCATAGTCCGTTTGGATTTAGGTTGCCTTCATCGGCCCCGAGTCTAATCGTATCCAACACGAGAGTGAAGGGGAAAAAGAGAATTTGGAGCGGGATATTTTGGAGGAAGAACTTGAGGATTGGGGGCATGATGTTGGTGGCAAAGAGAGTGACAGGGATGGGTACGGGGGAGCGGACAATGCAAGCAAACGACAGCGGGAGCTGCGGGACTGATTCAGATGAAAAGGAACCAGATCGTGTCATTGCAGGCGAGGACGAGGAGTTGGATGATGACATTTGTGTTTGAGAGGGATATGGTGCATTGTAGTTCGTTGTGAACAATATATACTCATGCACTACATATGATACGGCAAAACAGTGCACACGAATAGGAGCATACAATTGTACCATGTATATGTGAATATATTGTCTATAGATCTTTTGAACCATCAGAATATCCTGTCCGTGTTACCTTGACGGTCGACATTATATTACCTTGTTGAAGGCTTTGTGTAACTGAATAGGTATATCTTGATCTTGCAATTTTTGTGATGTGCCTACTCAATCACACACACTCCATTCAAGTTACTCCCTTACATATGACGGGCCCTGGCCCCTCAGGTCTTAGTACCTGTACTTCAATATCACCACACATTACATTGCACACATCGCTCAGTATCAGAGTAGCACTATGGCGGAGGCTTGTGGCATCTAAAATGGCCGGACTGATTGGGTCATGCCCACATTGGGGCATTCACACGGGCGGAGTTGTAGGGCCTGGGCAGGGGCCCTCATCTTAGGCACATTGTCCTCCTTAGAGCGTATGTGCTCCGCAATAGGACATTAATTGACACAAAAAAAAAAGGAGGGTGTCCTCAGGCTTGGATGTGGGTTTGAAGCTTGGAAATACCATGGGCTGTGGGCTGTGGGCAGGAACTCCAAGTTGGAACAAATATTGGTGGAATGTGAGTGGGATCAAAAAGAAATGATGGGAAAGTTTTATGCAAGTGCATGGACCAACATCATTATGTACCAATGGTGGACAGTCGACAAACTCCAAGTCGACTCGCTGGATGGGCTCACATCCAAGCATGTCTATGCAAATAAACATTCAACTGTTTGGGTAGAAGTTAGAACCCAGTATATACATTAGTTACTGTGATGCTGTAAAATTTTACATCTACCCACCAATCAGGTATATTTCTGCATAGTCCTAAGACATCTCACTACATTCCCAATTTCCCATTGATTTGACAATGTGTGATTTTCACTGGGGGTCAGCACTGGTACCCACTAGCAACGCATAGATACAATTGGTACTCTTCATTCCTTCTTGTCTCATCTTCTATCTCTGGGCCTGGGCAGTCAAGAAATATCATGGTCACCATGTTCTTCTAGAATACATTCTCACTGACCTCTAATCACTCTCTGTCACTGCAAAAACAGATATTATGCCAGAAGCCAGACCGGCAGTACCAGTATGAGGCAATTTATCCACCCTAAACCTGTCCCAAATATATACTTTTGTTCTTCTGTTAAATCTGCAGACTGTGGACAAAGTCATTTTCCCAATTGACCTTGCAAGCAAGGTAATAACTTTGAGCTCATGGAGACAGGTGTTCACCAGCTTGAGGCAGACAACTCCGCTTGGGCACAGTGTAGCTCATTATGGTGCCAGTACTAGGGGTAGACACTGCATAGTATATGATACATTAATGCACGAAGCATAATGATGTGTTCGAATACAGAATCTTGAAGGACCAAGATAGAAAGCCGTACCGATATCACTCAAGGCCATCCTCGGGCTCAGCTGTGACACCATCCTCATTCCAAATTTGAAGGAACTTTTGGAAATTTTGTTAACAACCAATCCGCACACAATGATGTTCTCTTACCGTCGCTTTCTGAGCTGCCAGATGTTCAGGCAGGACGAGGGGTGCCATGGCAAACGGCACACGATCCCAACATATCGAAAACTGATGCCGTTTGACGGCAGGTTTGTCTCCAATAGCACTCTTCTTTCCTGGAACGAATTTGATGCATTTGCTAGAAAACACGATGAGCCCAAGACGGTTTGAGATCACAGGCGGACTTACTCCTCGGAGAGACCGTACAACCCTTTCAAGTGAGATTTCAATAGCATCACGATGCAGACTATAACCGATGTTCTCAGAACGTCCATGTCGAGGTTCGACTCCGATGGAACTTGCGGAGTGAGGTTCTAAAGTTTGATTAGCGCCTGCGAACAACACCAGTCGTCCGTCTCACCGTCACCAGGGTACCATTGTGGGGGGCGCGCTGTTGGGGATCATGGAGCTGAACAAGGAGATTCGAGGGAGAGACGACTTCTATGAGTTGCATTCCCGATGTGGATAAAATGGACGTGAGGTGTTTGATGACAGTGAGTGCTTCCTCTTGAGTTTTGTAATCTAGAGTAGCAAAGTTTTCGGCCATGTAACGGGAAAATTCTACATCGTCCTTCATAATCCTCAGTTTATGGGAATGGGACTATGAAGACGAATCATTACCTGTGATGATTTCAATGCGGTCGGAATATCAAATGCTTTCACAAGCGCTTTCAAGAAATCCTGTCGAGGCGCTCTTTTCTCTCGAACGAGCGAATACCACCGTTGCAATAGCGCGATGGGTTCGGGTTGCATACGATAACCTACTCCGATCAGCGTTGTCCAAATAATCCGAAGCGCACCAACCTTGAACGTTATTCGGCGAGATCATTTTCTGATAGTCGAACGACTGTCTCGCACTGATGATGAAGCGAGCATTGAGGAGACTCATATGCTTGCTGTACAGAATTGCATGTAATGCGTTTGCCCGGACGCTCATTGCCGTGTTTGGGCTCGTCTCGAGCGCAACGATAATCGGAAAAGACTTGAGCGTTTTTAATGCGATCAGCGACTCCTAAAACAAATTCGACACGTACCTGAAGTGGGTGTGCAAGCCCTTGCTTGACGGTAAAGGTCAAAATATCGACAGCAACAGCTTGTATCTGCGGATTCTGTGAAAGTGCAGCTTCCAAGATGGGGGAAATATAACGTTGAACGACGGCGGAACTAACACTGTCGAAAGAGGGGGCTCGTGATAGTCACCTGAAACGAGAATAATGAATTTACCCGGAATCTGCAAACCCTTCGGTATTTCCAACGAGCTCGGCCATATCCACGACGCCATCACCCTTGCCTTGTTCAGAGCCTATAATCACGTCCGTCAACACTGCAAAAAAAAAAAAAATAGGGAACAAGCCATTCACCTTTGCGTTGCTCGGCATGCTTTGCTGCCCCAGAAACAAGAAAGTCTTGCATGATCCTTAGTAACCTTCCCCGACTTTCTTCGTCAGAGGAAGCAAAGATCGTATCCATGATTCCAGCGGAAGGCTCCAGCGTCATCAAGGTAGGTTGCGTGCGGAATAAGAAGCCTTGCGAGAGGCTCCGTAAGACCAGCCAATGTATTAAAAAAAAACATGAAAGCGCACCTAGACATTGCAGAATTCGTCCCTTCAGACCGGAGTCCTTGTACTTTGAGTAGAGGGAAAGAAGACTATTGTAAATGTGCTCGACAATAGGACCCTGTCATTGATGGATGGTTACAACAATCAACATCTCCTTGAGATTAATTAATTACCTCTGAAACGCTATTCAACTCGGTCGCAAATTCTTTAAAGGATCAGAATGCATCCGAAGTTTCAGTCAATGTACAACGCTCACCTGATTGTTCAACACGGAGATGATCAAAGTCGCAATGTTCCCCCAGCAGGGAGACGATAAATATTAAGATAGATAATGTACGGATCTCAACAGCGCTCATCGTCTCGCTACTGCGTGCGACAGCTTGCTGGAGGCGGGCTATAGAGCGAATGAGATCAAATAGAATGCACTGGCACAAAACACACCGTTGCAAGATTTCAGAAGAGCGACCAGTCGATGAAAATCGTGCGTAAGGTGTTGTACAACCCCGCACATGCACGCGACGCTCTCTTGTAAGCACTGGTATGCGTCAGATGTGTACCTTCGGGGGTATCAACTAAACCTACCACTAAACCACCGACGTTCGAAGGTTTGACAATCATCGGCTGCAAAACCAACTGTAACTCCTGGCCAAACTTGACCGCGGTTTTCGGCATGCGGGGAATAGATAAACGGAAAACCCGGAGCAGGTAGTCAGTCACGGTCAACTCTTCGGGCTAACAAGCAAAGTTAGAATACACGGTGCAAAACCACAGACGTGTACTAACGGATGTGGGGTTCTTTAGGTAGGGAAGTAAGGTAGAAGCATTGCTTCCAGATAGAACAGACGGGAATGCAGTGGCGAACAGATAGAGCGTTCTGATGCAGGATTGAACGGTCTAAGCACGAATCAGTTTAGAACCAAAAGGCGCCTTCTAACAAACGCGATACGCACAAAGCCAGGAAGATCAGAGGCATCGACGAGGCCATCGATCAAGGTTTCGCATATCTCAGAGTACTTCGCATGTATGAAGGGAGTATCCACACCGTTTTGACTCGATATGATCTTGTGTAGCACGTCCTCCAAAGGAGATTGTTTATCCTTGAAGTAAGCAGACACGCCCATAATAACAGACACTTTAGAGAGCAAGTTCGTTTTATTCTGGGCGCCGCTCGACGACGCTGGCTTTCCCTTGGAAGAGACGACTTGAGAGGGCACGTTCTGAAACCACAACTCCTCGATGGTCTTGACGGCGAGGTCCTTGACAGTGTCATCCTCGTCCAACATTCTTAACACAAGCTTCGTGCAAATGTCAACGCGGCGTCCCAAGTCCTCGGTGGCGCAGTAATATTGTTTAAGCAGCTTGATCACCCGCTTTCGCACTCCAAGCCCAGTGTCCTGAACCATCCATAGTTAGCTATCGATATGGAGGAAGAATAAATACCTACCGCAATACGATCGGCGATTCTGGTGTAATAATCACCTGCCACTTCGGGGGACTCTATCATGTATCTGCCAATCAACTCGACGGCAGCGTCTCGCACAGCGGGGGAAGAGTCCAGAAGGTGCCCTTCAATAGCTCGTCGTACATTCGCCTGCGTTTCATCAGAAACACGCGACTTGGTAATTGGACGTGCACTGACCATGGAAAGAATACTGGAATCGCTGGTCACGATTTGGCCAAGGGCTCGCAAAGCCTTGGTTCGCATGAATACAGGCGGCGCGTCAAGAGCCATTAGCACCACATTAAGTATGGGTCCGAAAGAGCTCCTGAGATTTTGAACTGTCCCGATTTCCTCTGCGAGGAGATCAATACGAGCGACCTCTTCTTCAGATCTAGTAAAGTATGAAAATATGGAACAGACCGTGTCGATACGTACCCACCCAACATCAAAAACATCAGTTGAACGGCTTGTCCATACCTCAGAGAGAGCATTCCGAAGTTTCATATACAGAGTGGATGTCGACCGCTTTAGTGCAGATACACCGTCATCCTCGGGTAGATTGCCGCGTAGCACTCGTAAAGCGTTTGCAAGCTCATGACCCCACATCGCGGAAGTAAGTTCGCGGGCGCTCTAATATACGTAAAGTGATGCAATAACAAATTTCCACTATAATGAATGACGTACCTCGTAGGCTTGATCATCGGAAGAACGTTTCAACAAGTGAAGAGAAATGGTTTCGTGCCGAGTAAGAAGCGTCTCGAAATCTTGGATATTCTCCGTTGAAAGAATCTAGGGAGCGTGAGCGTGACACCAATTGGTTAAATAATATATACCTCATCAAGCGGTACAAGGGGATGCTTCCCAGGTCGTTGTCGGAATTTTATCGCACTTGATCGCAGTCGAGCGGCGATAACCCCAAGATGATCTAAAGCTATCGCCTTTGCCGCATTCGAATCTATCTGGACGCTTGTCTTCACGTCATCTAACGAGGCTACCTGGGAAAAGAGACCCGCTAAATAGCATGACTAGTCGTAGTCAGAAAAAAACATACCATAAATTTACAGATCACGCTGAGTATCAGGCTTGCCGCCGGCCACTCCGGCCAGTACAGAACAACCAAGAGGTCAGAAATGAGGTTATCGAGGATAATTCGATATTCAGCCTCGTTTGAATTCTTCGTTAGTTTCCCTTTGCCGGATCTACACAGTTATGTAGAAATGCAAGCCGATAGGGAAATAGAAACCTACCTCTGTGTCAGAAAGAGAACGATAGTCTTCGCTGCATTCGTAGCCGAGTCCAAGCCTGAAGTGTACAATTGTAGTTCCTACCGCTATCAGCGTAAATGAAAAGTGAAGCGTTTCATCCTACACACCTCGGTATCTTGCTCGTCAAAAATGACGCCTTTGTTTTTCTCCATCGTGTTCTCCTGGTTTCGCAGCGCACGATTTTGACGAGTCTTAGAAATCCTGCGCGCTGCTATTCGCACGTCGCGCGCAGAAGTCTGTACGAGTTGAAGAAGGAGAGCGGAGACTGTACGGATCGCACGGCCATCGCGTAAACTGGGAACATGTCAATCATCAACTAGAATTATTTTATGTAAAAGACCAGACCGAAACTGTCCAGCCTTCTTGTGGCTATTTGACAATTTGATCAGTGAAGACAAAATTTCCTCGATGATCCACGATCGTTGTTCTTCATGGTTCGCAAAGACCTTGAAGGAGTCGGCTTAGCTCAACTCTGGAGTACAAGATACTCACACTTCGAATGACTGAAAGTGCATCAAGACGAAGACCTCTCATGGCACTGTTCCCCAGTGTGGCTAACACGACGTTCTCCCGCTTGCCCTTCGCGTCGTTTTCGATAGATTCGACAACGAAAAACGGTCCGATGGCGATATAAACCGCTTGGATGATGATTGCATCGGACATGCTTATTCCATCTGCAGAAAATAGGGAATTAATGCGAGGGAGGGCGGCAGCCAGTGCTTGAAAGAGCTCGGTCAACAGCCTGCGCAACTCTCCGCAACTAGAGTGCGTGTAATAAAGAAGGCAATTAAGCTGGGGTGACGCTGATCCACTAACTCCTGTACCCTCTACAAAGGGATAAACAACCGCTGTGAGCTGATTCTTCACAGTGCTAAGGCAGGTCGTGATCAACTCCTCCGAGTAAAGCTGCAATGTATAACTAAGCAGATACTTTATTGTCGAACTAATGCTACGAACCTGTTTCGTGAGACCCTCGCCACTCAATAGTGCCATACAGCATTCCGCTGCGAGGATGCTATCACGAGAAACCTCTAATTGGAGGGTCAGCTCGTGTACGTTGGAATCTGAGAGCTGTTGGGAATGTGAATCATGTAATGGAGGGCTGTCCTCCTGCCCATCTGTGCCATCTGTGGATGCCTTCCGACTCCTTTTAGACTTGCTAGGTGATGAGGGTGGTGGTGGATGGTGGGTGGAAGCACGCAGCGGGTCCAGGTGTTCTCCTGCTTTGACTGAGCGCTCTAAAATTTTCAACAGCCTTGACAAAACAGGGGTTCCAATATCTCCCAGTGTATCTCGAGACTTTGACCCAGAACCGGTATTCCCACCCTCGCGCGTCGTGCGTCTGGCTCTCTTAGAAGGGCGCGCTAGTTGACTGACGTACTTAGTCAATTTCCTAACGATGGTCGGCTGGAGATGCGGATGATTGCAGTCAACGGTGAGTGGAGAGAAGAATTCCTTTGGAAGGTCAGTAGGTTCGATGTCGGCTGCAAGGGAATCTTCTGCCTCGAGGATGTCTTCGGTCAATGTGTTAAGCTTCTCGAGGGGGGCTGATTTACGCGCAAGTCAGCGGGGGAATCGTGACGCATATAATGTGTCACAATACCTTGCGCGTCCCTATCTCCAGTACGCTGAGCGGCGGACGTTGTGTTGGCACGAATGTCGTAATGTGTATCCTCGTCGACGGACTCGTCTCCGGAAGCCAAGTCAGCCGAGCTCTTTGAAGACTTTCCCGAGGGTGTTTTCCAGGTGGGGGCAGGAACGTTGACATACGCCAACACTTGGCGGGAGGACTTTGACGACTTGAGGGATGGCGTTGCGCTCGTGGACCTCCCTGTATGAAGTGAGTCTGTAAGATCCATTGCGTTTACGCGCTTCTGAGACGGAGTGACCAGTTCATCGGGATACTTGCGTTTCTTAGGCGTGGAAAAGGGTTGGGGAGGGACCGAGGCGGGTGGCTTCGGGGGAAGGAGATCGACCTTTGAGGGTGATTGTTTAGGGGTGCTGGATGGTTGGACAGGCTTTGAGTCCAAGAGCTGGGCAGAGCGATTAAGAAAGTCTTTGAAGAATGGACCTGAATCCTCTGGCTTATAAACGCGCTGCTGTGGTTTGACTTGGCTAGGATAACCGAGAGCGAATGCAAGCGAGGAAGAGGAGGAACGAATACCAGGCGGGGGTGGTGTCGGATAGGCCGACGATGGATTGAACCGCTGGAGGACGGAATGCGCTATTTCGGGTGATTCGTAGGAGGATTTGGAGGGTGCGATGGTCCAGCTAGAAGGGGCCGAGAAATTATACTGACTGACGCTGCAACAACCGATGTTAGCCGGCAATCACGAGACTCGTTGGCGCACGCACGGTGTGCCATGGGATAGATAACGAACTGCCTCGTCTCTAGTGTTTTGCCAGTATTGGGAGTGTTGAGCGGGGGTCGAAGGGTCAGAAAGATATGTGAGCTCGCGGGAGTAGTCGGAGAAGGGAGAGGGCTGCGTCTGATAGGAGACAGCGTGGAATGCCGAGTAGTTTGCGTGCATGTACGTCGGTGGTGGGGCGGGAGTGGAGATGTTGCTGACATGCCTCGTCACTGTACCAGGTCAACACGAGGAGCATCATGGACAGGGCGTACGTACCGTGTGCAGAGGGCGTCGCCGAAGTCGGTGGGTACGCTGCGAACAGCCTGTGGGCGTCGTATACGGCGTCGGCTGGCTGTATGCGTCCCTGGCTCGTTGTTGGATCGGGCGCGTACCACTGCTCAGAACTCATCACGACTTGAACTTGGCAAGTACTGCACTTCGTTTCTCCAAGTCGTACTACTTGTCACGTGTAGTGTCACAGTCACACCCTCCTTCTCTTAGTACTAGTGGTACCCTCCTCCATCTCCGTCTGTCGCTTGTGCTTCATTCCAGCCGCTTTCATAATCTCCTTCCGCTTGTCCTTGTCCTTCTCCCCCTTCTGTGCCTCCTCCTTTGCAACCTTTTTCCGGTGCACCTCTTTCCTCTCGTTCTGTTTCTCTTTCCGTCTCGTAACCTGATCCTTTCGCAGCGCTCGGATTTGTTGCAAGAGTGCAACAGCCTTTTTCTCCTCAGGTTCCATAACCACTGCACGCTGTTGCATATACGTTTTGTTACTCTGTGCCTTCATCGCCCTCGGTTTCGACGCATACGGCAATGAGGCTTGCAACTTTTTGGGTATCTTGAGCGGATTGAATCGTCGTGGTGGGCGTTCGACACGCTTGTAGTGCGAGTTCACATTCAATGGCGTCTTGACGCCTTCGTCTCGTCGCACCTGACCCGTGAGCCGCATACCTTGCCATCCCGACTTGTTCGACAACAGCAATGATGTCACTGGATTGTAAAACTGGCGAGGTTGTATAGAGTACCAAGCGCGAAGGAAGATGATGTCTGTCGCCACGTTCGCAAGTCCAAATCATCAACGCTAAGAACGTATGCTCACCACTCATAAGTACCTTGTCTTCAAACGTTGCCCGGAATGCACCCTCTGGCTTCGATAGCGCTTTCTTCACTTGTCCCCGAATACCTGAGACGGTCCGAATGCTTGCCCCTTCAAATTTCGCGACTTCCAGTGCACTCGTAAAGATGTCCTTCACGAACGCCGTGTTCTTGAATATCTTGAAAGGAACTCCCGTCAGCTTTAGTTTCTTAACTATCTTCGTCGACCGGTCAACGTCCAGAATGACGCCTGTCGCCGACACCCTAAATCCAGAGTTATTTCCGTCGAGTGAATTAAAAGCACAGAAACCACTGTTCGGTAGAGCTACAGGTCCATAAAACGTCGCATAGCAGTGCATGTGTTCCGGCGTATACTTGAGCATGCGCATACGGATCGAGTGGTCGTCGAGAGAGTATATTGGAATGCTCTGAAACCGTCGCCACCCGAGCGAAAATATCAGCGGATCGTTCGTCTTGAGGGTCTTCGCGAACCAACGGTGTCGTTTTATTCGAACCTGGAGATATCCAAACCGTTCCTCAGCCGGCAACAAGCCTCCAACAATGACAGGATAGTAGGGGTCGAAGTTCTCGATCATCTCGCACGGAACGGAGGAGATTTCAATCCGGACATACGTCCCTGGTCGGTAGCCTTCCACCAGCGTACGCACTTCTCCATCGACGTCCTCGAATTCGGCTCGATTCAGCTGGAGTTGACGATTCAGCTCGTCTTTCTTTTCGTCGTAGAAATCCATTTCATCTCCCTCCGGATCGTCATATTGCTCGTCAAACTTGCGCTTGAGCGTCTCTTTTTTGGCAGCGAGTGCCGTGGCGCTCGTCGTTTCCGGATCTTGGGTCTCCAAGCCCTCCAATCTGTCCTCGCTTTCCTCTTCTGCAACACCAACGATTGATTCGTCTCCTGTGATGAAAAGCGAACGTATCGAATCGAGATTTTCTTCGTCCTCCCATTCCTGCAGGTTCTCAGGCAAAAGCGGCTCTTTAGTCATATCGAGATCGTCGTCGTAGGACTCTGCTATTTCTTTAAGACGAAAAAATTCGTCGCCTTCTCCTGGCTGAGAGTCACTGTCCGCAAAAGCGAGGTCTTCGTTCTCCTCTCCTTCAGAAAATTCTTCCTCCAATGATCTTGCGGACCTGCGGGGTACGGTACGTCCATTGTCACCATGCGACATCACAAACGCGCCGTCCTCGTCAAGATCGTCGTTGGAATCAGAGTCCATATCAGAAGGGTCGCTGCGATTGTGATTGTCTGAGTCCGACTCGTCTAGATCTTCCAAGGCCTCGAACACCTGACTACCATTTTCGTCGTCAGAACCTTCATCGTCGCTGTCGGCAGAGCCATGAAAGGGGGACCGTGTTTTGACACTGAGGTGTTTAGAAGAAGATCCAAGTAGTCTGATCTGACTCCGAGAGATGCCATCCGCAAGTGTGGCATCAACGTCCTGGAGATCGGTGACCATCTGTTCTCCTTCGCCTTGGGGTACTGCAGGAGTGTGAGATAACGACGTCGACGCTGACTACGGAGGAAAGAACCTACCATCTGTCGATCCGCGAGTGAAGTTACCGGGGACGTTGATCCAAACCGAGTCTTTGTCGTACATGAGACCTCCCACGTTGCTCATTGGTGCGTGCACGAGCAACTTCTTTTTTTCGCTCAGTTTTCTCCGTTTTTCCGAATCTGCATCAGGGAGGGGACATGGATCTCCTAATACAGCGACAGACGTTATGTCGAGGTCTCCAACACCGGGCATGTGGATCTTCGTGCCCTGACGGAGATTTGTCCCCCGCAGGTAGCCATACAGTGTGACCGTCCGATCACATTTGCCCTTTGATGATCGGACCATTTCGCGCGGCGTGAGATCTTCGACGCGATCTGCCAAAAGATATGGATGGCTATTTCGGAATACGAGGGGACGGAACTTCATCACGCTAATGAAACGCGAGAGATTGAGGATTTCTCTGTCAGGGTAGCGACCGTTGAGGACACCGGAGAGGTAGAAAAGTTTTGCGCCCTGGTAGATTTCCGTCCAAAATCGTTTTTTGAGTGTCTTCTTGGTGTCCTTGAGAGCTGATTGTCTCTTAATGAGGTCGAGGTGGGAAAGGATGCCGATGACTTTGGGAAATCCATGGGATTGTAATATGTTGATGAATTCGAATGTCTCCTGCAAAAAGGGTGATTATTGGGAAAGAGAGTGGGTAACTTGCAAGGACCCAGACCATTTCGAAGCCAAAAGATGCATCTATCATGAGCAGCACCAAGTCGGCGACCTTGGCTATGTCGATCATGGAGTTGAGATCATTATTGCATTCGATGAAGGTCAGCCTTCGCTTCTTCCCTGCGACGACCGTGATTGGGCCCTTGGCTTCTTGCAGGGTTTGCTTCGAATATCGGCGGACTAGACTTTTAAGAAGAATGGTTTTTCCGACCCCAGGCGGCCCCACAATTGCAACGATGACGGGTGGTGGTACGTCGTCTGGGGTCCTGTCGACTAAGGGTACATGTAGGCGGGTCTGGTCGCGCTCCGCATTCCTGCGACCTTGTCTATCGGCTCGTCTGCCAGACTTGGGTGCGAAGGCCTGGCCGAGAGTGAAGTTTGGAACTCATAGATGTACGAATAGCGTACCTTTTCGTTGTAGCCAGACTGTTGTTTTCCTTTCCCCTTTTTGTCTGCTTTCGCGCCGGGCCTGTGCGCTTTGTGAGTCTGTTGTTCCATGAAGAGAGATCGGAGAATGAGCGTGTAGTAAATCTGGCAAGCGACCCGATCTAGAGGGGTCAAGTAACGGTCACGTGACTGACGCGCTCTCTCCCACAACTTTGTTTACTTTTCCCGTCTTGTCTCTTTGACTTTCGTTTTGTTTCCAACGAGATGGCAAGAAGATCATCATCATCATACCGCGAGTTCAGCATCCCTGGCGACGAGCTCGAACAACACCGTATTCAACTCGAACAAAATTTACAAAATACCGATCTATCGCTCCATCTATCTTCAGTCCCAGACGACGACGCCGGCGACCCCGAGTCTCTGGAATACCCCCGACATGGATCCGTACCCGAACATTTTCCGGCCTTCGCCTCCTTCGATCCGTCCTCCCCGGAAAACATGCATCTTGATGCCAGCCAGATTCGCGCGTGGTCTATCCATGACGACGATGGTATTGCCCCATACGATGTCCAGACTATGTCTACGGCAGCTCATCATGCGAGTGCTATTACTATTACTGCAGGGCTTGGCCGTGGTGGTAGGAGAGAGCCTAGTATCAGCGGCGCAGAGTACGATCCTGAACGCCCCCTACAAGACATTATAGCCGGTAGGTGCACGCCGGTTCAAATAGATCGACAGTACTAACCGCAACGTCGCCGCCATTCTTTTAGCTTGCCACGTCGACTCAGACGCAGAGGAGGCTGAGAGGTCGCAGAATATTCCCCGTCCCAAACTATCTGAAACGTTACAGCGCGTCGGTTTCTCCCCTAGACGTCCTCGTGGTGGTCAGCCCCGAGCATCAGCCGGCTCACATGCGGTACTAGATCCGTCACAGCGACAAGCAGACCTGAATGCTGCTCGTCGCAATATGACTCCTCGGGTACGAAAGGCAACGGTTTCTTTTGACACTACTGCCACTCCGATCCGAAGACACGTCTCTCAGCCTCCTGTCATTCATCCCCAAGTCCAAGTTCAGCCGCCCACGCCTTCCACGTCAGGTTCTCGGTTTACTAAGATGGCTCGCGGACTAGTTCGCGACGTACGACAGGCTCAGGATGAATACAAGGAGGATGGTCCTGTCTCTACCACTGGTCACCGTGTCGTGGTCAAGCATGGACCGACGGGAAATGTCGCGGACACGACTAATGATTATGAAGGCCGTGCGGCGAAAAAGTCTACTAATCGAAGCCGACTTCAACTTCCGGACGTCACTGGCTTGACGAACGCCGTGATCTCACCTGAGAAGGCGCACTTGGAACGGTACGGGGTCCGTGGCACAAGTTCTAAAGAGGTGGAATGTAAGTTCACCAAATAACTGCTTTGTGAAGGAAAACTAATTGTACGTCGAAAAGCCCGTCTTGTGGCATCGCTCAATGCGCTTCACACCAGGTTGAACCACATGGAAACAGAAAATAGCATTGCACGCCGACGGGTCAGAGAACTGGAGTGCGAGCTTGAAGAGTGTAAACGTGATGTCCTCAGAGAACGCACGCGGATCATGGACTCTCAGGACATGGTCGACATTAGCGCCCCTCGCATAGCTGGCCCATCTATGTCTCGCGCAAAGGGCAAGGAAAGAAGGCACAAAGACGTTGATCCCTACGCGTCCAAATATTTTGAAGTTGTGCAAGAGAAGAAAGGTGACCGTAAATCAAACTATGTTGAGCGCCTCTTGTTGATGCCTCTTAGCGCTAGAAGCACTTATCACAACGCTGAGGTCCCACCTCACCCGCGTCACGTCCGATTTATCCTCTCAACAGCAGATGCTCGAGGAACTTCGTAGATTGCGAGAATCGGATGCGCTCTCCTTGACAGAGAAGGCACAAGAAATCAACCAGCTCAGGACCGAAGTAGAGAGGCTGGCGGGTGAAATCGAAGTCCTGCGTGGGGTCGTTGAGGAGGGTCTCAACGAACGGCGTCAAGGACGCGGTGCGGACCAAAGCGACGATCTTGTGGCTCCGCGTGCCGTTGACCCCGACCCCCCTGTGGTTGGATCGCCAGAACCATCAGTCAGGCGGTTCATCGATGACGAGGAGTTGGATCGAATATCTGTGGACCTCGACGAACGTCGCTCCGAGCGGGCGTCCAATTCATCCGTCCAGAGTTCTTACGCGGGCAATGAGTCGCAGTCCTCCGAGAAGAGCTACACCAATACGCGCTCCCGCCGACGTGTTCAGGACCCACAAGAGAAGCTCGGCAATGGTGCGGAACCTAATGCACCGTTCCCCAAGATTACCTCAGAGCGTATGGAGCGCCTCTTCTTTTCGGCGCCGCGCCATGATACAACTTCATGTCGAATGTGCAAAGGTCACCACCGCCTCCGCAGCAAGGCGTCTCGTCAGGACGATAATAATCCCCATAGTCATCACCACGAGGACAACGACGAAGGTTTCGACGAGGGCATTGAACCACCGCCTCAACGTGACCAACCACGTGAGACTGGCCGTGGCGTAGGACGAACGTACACCATCGACGAGATTCTCGGGAGAATGGACGCTAATGGGGGCACCTTGAGACCAGCTGATGTTCCGCCCCAGACTGTCCTTGCTCGGGTCATTGGTGAGCTCGAGGACGAGTTTGCCCACTTTAGGGAGTATGGCCAGCCTTCGTCTTCTGTCGCCTGTTATGCTGATTTCGTTTCGACAAGGGTTTACGCTGATCTTGCTGAGGAGTACAAGTCATTGGATTGTGCCGCCCAATCAACAAAGCGTCATGATGTTGGTAATCGCCTGCGGGACGTCATAGAAGTTTTGGAGCGCAAGGTAAATTTTGACTACATACGTGACAAAAGTCTTGTTGCTTATTATCTGCCAGGGAAATCAGATAGTATCATTGTATGACTTGTTGATCTTCAAAGACAAACCACTTGAGTAATATTATGTAGTTTGTTATCATGTATATATTGTCCGATGGATAAAATCACTTCATCCATTCGTTTTGTAGTTCCTCCACGAAGTCCTTGCGTAGTATTCCTTGTCTGCAATCAATGACACTAGAGACGCCCTAGATTCACTTCAGTAAATGACGGTGTGGCCAAGTGAACCCGACCGACCAGTCATTCACTGGCAAATGTTCTACTCGCGTGTGTGTGGTCAAGGGGGCACCGGGCGGGAATATTCGAACCGTGTGCTGTTTGCGATGGTGCCCGAGGCTCGTCGGCCTGCCTCAATATCTGGCATCCAGAAAGCAAGGTAAGTAAATGAGGGACGTCGTTGTGCGTGGATTACCAGTGGTCCGAATTTTCCCACTGAAGTTCCTTCAGATGAGGACGGTGTCACGAAGAGAGTATTAAGGCGATTGGTCTCGCACGTCTACACAACAAGATTTCTAGCACAAAAAGTGTGGTGCAGCTATGGTTTAACAATGTTACCGCCAGCGAAAGCAACTGGTCCCTTCGGCATTTCGCCGATTACCTTTTGGATCTCGCTATCCAGGCATGGCTCATCCTCGAAGACCCATTTCAGTTTGCCGCCATATGACTCGGGCAGGTCCTCTTCTCTGATGTATTCGCGGAGGGCATCTCCTGGCTCCTTGCCTAGGACATGTATCTTGAGGCGAGTACCCTCATCAAACCAACTCTACAATCAAACGGTTAAAAGTCACGACTTGTAGTCGGGCGTGTCTCTGCGCGTACCTTGATCCAATTCCATACGGTAGGGAAGAATGACGGGGAGTTCACGATGGCAATGGTGTTCAGAGTTTCTGGGTAATTGGCGGTGGCCATCGTGGACGCATGTTGTAGGAGGCTCCGAAGATACCACATGGCGGTCAGCGAAACGTCGGATAGGTCTACAATGGTCGTCACGGAGGATATCGGCGTCGATGGCTCGTGAGGCAGATGATCGCACAGGGGCAACACGAAACGGGTCATGCACTCGTGAAGCACGATGCTAGCGAAAACAGTCAGCGACTCGTCACATAAGTAAGCTGTGGTACGTCAGAACCACATACATGCGCTGATTCTGCCTCTCCGATGGAATCCCACCCAACTCTTGGCGCAACGAAGCGTCGAGGGAAGCTAGTCGATAGACGTACAATGGTAGACCTCGCTACAGAGGATGGGTCGATGGTGGCGTTGCTCAGATGTCAAATAGGTCGGAATCGATAAAATAAAATAACAGTACTTTATCTCGGCGCCCAGTCCAACGCGGGTAAAATCTTCGCGACGACTCAAGCTCGACAGCGTCGAACGTCCGGAACAGGGCGTCGACGTCGTTCCGTCTTCTCCAAGTCTCTGCGCGTGCGAACTGCTTCTCCGCCTTATCGAGTTCGAACCGACGTGCACGCAGAAAACGCCTTCAGGTGTTGTGTAGTCATGGTTGGAGGACGAGAAGGACAGGGGTAGCAGACTTACATGACGGTTACATCATCATGACTCGCTTGGGCTTGATCGGTCGCGGGTCGATAGAGACCAGCTTGAGCAAGATTTGCTTTGAATACTGAAAACAGTCCAGAGTGTTCGCTCGCAGTCGTCTGGCTTCTGCGTGGAGATTGATGAAGTGCTGCGTCTGCGGATGAACTTGCGTCCACGACGACTTTCGCACCAGAACCGGGGGAGTCAGTCTGGTCGGCAGGCAGCTTGTCAGACATGTCCAGGATGCTCTGCGGCGAAGGAAGAGCGACTGCGGAAATGGGCGGCGACGATGGTGATATGATGATCGCAGCCACAAATTGTCATCAAAGGCCCGTCATCGGCGGCTTTCGATGTTGAACGTTAATATCCCCACCGAGCGGGCCTCCAGGCGACGCCGAGACCCAGAATGGGCCGCTACTAGATCTTCATCGATGTCCCAGTAAGATCGATATGTCAGCGTGTGTGAATCTAGGCAGCAGGAATTCATATGGTCGCACTACATAGTAGTCACAAATGGCCGTCTACTACATAGGCCTTTATGGGCACGTATATAGACGATGATCTTTCATAGACTCACACTTGCGAAGGGGTTTCAATGCCATTGTATGATAATCTATATGTGTCCGCCCGCCCGACCGCCTCTGCACCGTGGTGCCACATCGTCGTGTCTCGCATGCGTCGTGTCGTCTTCGCTTCCTTGTCGTCGTGGTGTCATGTGTCGGCGCGTCGACGGAGCGTTTTTGGGCCACGCAGGGACACAATAGGGGTGCGACGGGGGTAGGCCTGTGTCGTTGTTGCATTTTGAGAAGGCATATGGTCATCTGGAATGTCCTATGCCGCCAAAGTGGAAGCTTATTTTCAGGAAATTGTTGCACGGGACTGTAAGGCGCATGATCAAACTAAACATCGAATTGGAATTGGACGGAAACTCACAGCTGTAATACCCACGGCCGACGCTCTTGCCGCCGAGGGTCAAGTGCAGATTGGCCACGGGTATGATGATGGTTGGGGTACCTCGATGGCACATTTTGGATGACTTGAAGGGTGTGATGACCGAGGTTGGGATACATTGACTTTGCCTCCATCTGAGCGAGGTATGACAGTTCAGGCTGCGCAAACGCTCGTCCAGTTCGGATGGTAACCACAGATTGACTCGATGTGCTCAGCCTCGGGATTCGCATCAACGCCAACTTTGTGTTGCTCGATGACTCGTGAGATTCCTGGCATGTAGACAGTCTGAATGGGTCTGAACTTGCGAATTTGACGTTGAAGAGTGAGCTGGCGTTGTTCGAGATCTGCAACTTGTGTCGAAGTGATCGCACCGGAGGTCTGTCTCTTGTCCTCACGGTTGAACCTTCAAGCTTTCAAGCTTCATCCACAGTTAACAAATAATAGCTTGTACCCGCATCGGATCACCCACTGATTTTCCTCTAGCGAAAGTCCCATCGAGAAAAAACCACACGCGCTGGAGCCATGAAGCTGCACGGCACATTCTCGCGCAGCTGTCTTCTATCAGCTTGGCCAAAGCCTCCTCAGCCTTGCGGATGTCGTCTGCGCAGCCATGTGCTTTGCTAACGCCATCGCTTTCACGGTCGCCTTGGGCAAGAGCTTGGTTCGTGAAGAGGTCGCAATCGCTGTTTTGGTGGTGGATGTGTTGGAAAAAGTCGTGTCAGATTGTGCGCTCACATTGGCCCTTAGGGTTTTCTCTTCGTCGTAGGCTTGTGAACGCAGTCGAACGGGATCGTCAATCAGGTGCATTCGAAGAGTTCAGTGAAGCAATTGGCGTCGAAGCCCAAGCAACCTGGACAAATTTCTTTGGTTGAGAATCAGACAAAAAAAGGCCGGACCCATACGTTGTGGTGAGATCCAGTGTGCAGCGTATTCACAACTGGCTTGCAAATGCTGATCATAGTGGTCACAGAGAGGCAGACGTCAGTAAAGCTATGACATTGATCATGTGTTGGAAATTTGCCTTTTTGGTGATAGGCTATCTGCGGGGCGCCGATACATTGCCCGTCTGCCACAAACGAGCGTGTCGCCGCCTCTTCGTCATGAAGCTCATATCCACTTTTCATTCACCATCATCTGTTATCGATTCTCTGAAATGCTCATTAGCAGACGAAAATACATCTGAGTTTCTTGTCGTCGCCAAACTAAACAGGGTAGACATTTACTCTCTGCAGCCACAGGGTCTCCACTATGAACAAGGAGTAGAGATATGGGGAAGGATACGGACAATAAAATCGGTTCCAATTGTGGTATTTCATATCAATCAGCGTATCCGTTCTTTCAGTGATGGTTGGATGTTTGACAGCAAACCACCAGAATAAGCTTATTGGTCCTCACCGATCACCCAGACCCTGAGCTTGTGTTTTTAACCTTCGATGTCTCCGAATCTGGCGAGAAAAACCTCAAAATCACTAGGCATCTTGCTCTGTTCGAGAGAAGTGCGCGACCAGCAGAATTCTGCCATGACGTGCTCGTGGACCCGTCAGGGACCATAGCTGTTGTGAGCATCTATGCGGGAAAACTCAAGATCGTCACTCTGACACCGGAAGGTGGTTACGAGAAAGACTTCGACTCCTCGTTCGCGCTTCATTATCTCGTTTGAAGTTACAGCGTGGCTAACAAGATGCATGACAGAATTTTGGAGCTAAACCTTCTCAGTCTTGCCTTCATTTCCACGTCCACTGAATCTTTTACACTTGCTATGCTACACTTTGACTTCCAGCGCCGTCTTCAGCTTCTCTCGCGCGATGTCCAAATCGACGATGCCCAGCTTGCCCCGACACCATCTCAGTTGCTTCCACCGTTCACGCTTCCTGGAAAGTGGTTCTCTATCGAAGAACAGACGCCGCGCTTAATATTCGTTCCTTCTACCGAAACGAGTGATAATGAATCGGAAGGTGGAATACTGGTCATTGGAGGCCAAAAGATTCTATTCTATGATTTAGCCTCTAGCGACATCCTCGAACACAATCTTCGCAAGAGCCGCCGGATGGAGAAAAGGAAGAAGAGCAAAAACACAGAAGAAGTTGCCAATGCGAAGCAGACAGAGAAAGAAAGGGAATGGAGGAAGGAGAAGGCGAGTGCAGTGATTACTTGGCCGTGGTCCGAAGTCACTGCGTGCGTTTTCCCAACCTGGTCGACGATGCTTACCAGAATCAACATTCTCACTTTTTAAACGTGATAGCTTCTGCCCATTGACACAACAAGGCGACACGTTATTGATGGGCGACAAATACGGAAGGCATGCGATTTTATATGTCGACAGGACTTGTGGAACAATTTTGACACTTGTTGCTTTGGGAGAAGTGTGTCGCACTTCTCGGTGTTTGGCTCAACTGACCTATTATCCTCAGGCATCCTCCCCCATGACTTTGACTTACCTGGCTAACCAGGTGGTTTATCTCGGTTCTCATTTCGGTGACTCGCAGCTACTCCAGATTAGCCCATCCCCTATTTTCGGCTCGGATTGCCGTCCAACATTACCCATTCCTGCGTCCGTTCCCAAGCCTAAAGATGACGGAATCATTGTCAATGGAAATGGTAGTCACCTGATCGAGCTAGAAAGATTTAGCAACGTCGCACCGATTGTCGATGGTATACTTGTTGACGTGGATGACAGTGGTCAGGTGCGTAACATTTTGGGGCTTGGAGCAATATTAACGCTTTTTACAGAATGAAATTGTTACGTGTTCAGGGGGACGGAATACAGGTTCACTTAAAGTCGTCAAGAGTGGCGTTGACTTTAGGGAGGCCGCGGTTGTGCACGGTCTATCTAATCTTGACCGCATCTGGACTCTGCGTGAAACATACAAAGATCGGTGCGTAAATATCAATGATGGAACTCGACAATACTCAAGTCTTTCCCCAAGGGTGACGACCCATATTGTAGCATCAACACTCCAAGAAACATATGTACTCCGTTTCGAGGACCCCCAAGGAACTACAGTTTCCAGTGTCGGGGGTTCTGACAAGGGCTTTCTATCGTCCCGGACGCTGGCAGTTTCCAATATCCAGCGGCGAATTCCGGCCGTTGGGGCAACTAAGAGTGCTTATGTCGATTCATCTCTAGTCGTACAGGTCGTCCCTCAGGGACTTCTCCTACTAGACTACGATCCCAACTTGCGAGAGTACACTCGGATAGGCGATCTTTGGACATTGGACAAGTTTTCCGATGGCAACGCTGCCAGCTGGGCGCGGGAGATCGTGGCTGCGGACATCAATGCGAGTCAAGTCGTCATTGCGCTTAGTCGGGGAAGATTGGTTCAACTCAACCTCGTTGGTGATAGCTTCGTGAAGCAGCGAATGCGAGAGTTTGTGGAGCCCCCTCCGTTCAACTGCACTGCGGAAATCTCGGCCGTGACATGCCTACCCCCTGACAGCACGAAGTCATACACGATGAATATTGCCGTCGGGTTTTGGATGTCGAAGGTCGTCAAGGTCCTGTCCCTCTCGGAGCGAGGTACTTTGAAGGATGTCTGTGAAACAAGCGAACTTCCGGCTGCACCAAGATCCTTACTGTTGTACAACTTTATAAGCGATCGCAGAGGACAGTCTCCAAAGTCACACCCCCACCTTCTTGTCGGCCTCGTGGATGGCTCTCTTGCAACATTTACATTCCAAAACGGGACACTAGGAGACCAGAAGCTTATTTCTATTGGTAACCTTCCAGTAACGATGCATACTTGCTACATCAAAGGTCGCTCGACGGTTTTTGCGTGCGGGAGTCGAACATCAATATTGTTCTGGGAAAGAGAACGTCTGCAACACTCGCCCTTGATGCTAAAGGTACGCTCGATGATGTAGTTTCTCATGTTCACATCTTGACTGAGCGAACCACACTACGTACAGGACATCGGTGCAGCTGCCGAACTAAATACAACAGCGCACCCCTTTTCCGTGATCTTGGCTAGCCCGGATTCTCTCGTCATCGGAGCAGTGGCTAACTTCGACAAGCTTCATATTCGTTCGGTATGTCGCAATTTCACGACCTTTCTACTTCTGACTGTCGGATAGATCCCTCTGGGCTTCAACTCTCCACGCCGCATCATCCACAGCCCGCAGCTGGGAGTGTTTGCTGTTGCCTGCACCCAGTCCACGCCCACTCAGGTTGGGCAGGCAGAGCTTTTCGCTTCCACGGTACAAATTTTCAATCATACCTCTTTCGAAAGTTAGTGGCAACCAGATCACAACATTCGTAAACTGATATTTGTACACATAGAACTCAGTGAATTTGAAGTCGACCAAGGCGAAGAGGTAACTTCTCTTCACGCTTTCTCGGCGACCCTGTCAGGTGCTCCGATGTCTTTCCTATGTGTAGGTATCACTTCGTATGATGACGGAGAGCGAGAGCCTTCTCGAGGGAGACTTGTGCTCTTACAAGCGAACGGATCGCGGGCCTATTTGGTTGTGATGGCATCCGTTATCGTCAAGGGTTGCGTGTATGCGATTACCTCGGTGCAAAATATGATTCTTGCGGCTGTGAACAGCTCCGTGAGTGTAGTTGTCAGTTTCCGCTAGCACGAGTTAACCGACACCTCTTCAGGTCATTGTCTACGAGGTTGAAGGGTCAGAGAAGCAGGTCTCGATGACGCAATCCACAATGTTCAACCACAACTATCTCATCACCACCCTCGTTTCCCGCGACGACCAACTGTTGGTCGGAGATGCCCTCACCTCGGTATCCTTACTGAAACTCAGGGGTTCCCAAATTGAACCCATTGCCAAAGACTACGGATCTTTGTGGCCAACTTGCGCAGAGCTGTTGGACCACAACACTATCATCGGAGGAAATGTAAGGACGGTATTTCTAACTGCTCGCGCTTCGAACTCATGCCGATCTTCAAGAGCGACTATAACCTGTTCTCCTTCCGACTCCAAGTGAACGAATTACACAAGGTACTTGAGCGCGAAGGTCACTACTATCTGGGCGACATCGTCAACAAATTCTTGCCTGGTAAATTACGTCATAACTCTTTGCGATCCCTATGGGTACTGATTCTGTCATGAAGGTTCTCTTGCCACCCACGATGTGTCGGCTGACATCCCGATGATGCCTAAACAAGTGTTTTTGACCCCGGCTGGCCGAATTGGTGTCATCATTGATGTGACCGACGATGAGCTATCGCTTCACATGACGGCTCTACAGAGGAACTTGTCGACCTTTTACGAACTCAAGACTGGTGTCAGTCATTCGAAGTAAGAGCTTCTTCCTTGGGATTTCTCCGACTGCTAACGTGTATCAGGTACCGCGCACCAAAGAATAATAACGGACAAAGTGATCTTGAGGCAACCTCCATTGGCTTTCTTGATGGGGATTTCTTGGAATTGTTCCTCCAATACATGCTCGACGAGGAGGCTCTCACGAAAATCATGGAGGGTCAGTCCGAGCCCGAGCGACTGACAATCACGCCGGACCGACTACAGAAAGTATTGGAAGGATTGCAGAGCTTGCATTGAAGATTGTATATAATAAATGCATCACAAGAATGGAATGAAACTGTACTGCTGCTCCACACGATGAATCACTTGGTTAGTTACATAAGGAGTGACTCGAGAAAGCGAAATCAAGACCAGAGACTAGTTACGAATTTGATAGGTGCGTAAAATGACGATACCATGCCTAGCTGCATATCTGCTTGATCATCGGATAACCCAGGAGCAAAATAGAAGCCTGAAACCAGAACCAGGTAACTGCAAGTGTATCAAAGTTAGCCGGCTGCTTGTTTCTGCGGTTGGATGATATACCTCAGAATGAGAATGCTTCCTCGATGGTAGTTGCTCTTAGCTTCGATATACGTGTAAGTCATCAGGAAAACTGCAAGGATGATGACCACGACGTCCCAACGTGGGAAGATGAGACTAGATTGGAGTTGTGGTCACCCATAATCTGGCAAAGCGGAAGGGAAAAGAAACCTACGTGAACGAGTAGGCAATCTCTCCCATCTTCGCCGGAGCGTACCAGGCGGAAAAGGCGACCATTGCAGGGATTTGGAGAAGACACACTTGGAGCGCATACGCAGAACCGATTTCCATGCTATGATTGGAGAGACTTCAGCAGACGAAGATATAGCGTTGAATAGCGCAAACCTCAATGCGATGTTTCCATTCAAAGCGAATGAAATAGCATTCATGAATTCAGTAGTATTGGGAACTAAAGCAAAAAGGGTTATGCCGAGGAACTTCTCGTCGATGCCTGAGCCCTCCAATACGACGTCCACGACATCGACCAGAAGCTCTGAAAACTTTGGGTAAATTTCAAGAACCATACCATAGAGGCGAGACGTACCTGCAATGATCGCATAGAGAACAGTGCATGCCAATAACACAGCAGCGCTAGTTGTCCTGCTCCATTCAGGAGCCTCGTGCCCACCATGTCCACTAGCACCAGCATCTGTGTCGCCCACCACAGATGTCCTGAATCGCGCTGAAGAGATGGCCTGGCCTTGTTGATGTCTTAGTGCACTGACAGTTGCAACCGCAACAGCTCGCGTGAAGTCATCCTTGCTCAAGTTCTCGGGTAACTGTGTGTTTTTGACTGCAAGGTCAACACTCTCCATGAGGGGAGTTAAGTGCTGGGTCGGGGGCGCATACGATACACGCCTGAGCGCAGGCGAGACGGGAGTACGGGACGGGGAGGTTTCGACATATTTAGGAACAGAAGCCTGTGGAGAAGAAAGTATATCATGCTGCTCGGCACAAGCAGGATCCGCACGTTTCTGTGTTTCCCGGACGCCTGGTTGCGGTGCGGTACTGGGAGAGCGCTGATACCCAGACGGACGGGACGCAGGCAGAATATCGAGGGACTGTAACAGAGGCTGGGGGTTCTGCCAGATCTGGGTGGCATGGGTACGCAGAGAAAACCACAATCCAACAAGATAAGACTGCAAAACTTCATTAGTTTCAGGGGATGAAAATTTATCAGAATACTCACAAACAAAAGAATCACTGCACAGAAGTACATCAAACTCTTGACGGTAGATTGGTAAAATGGATCATTGATGGGATTAGGGTGTTGATAGTAACAGTGATCACACTTCCAGTTTGGAGCGCCTCGGCCCGGACCATCAGGACAACCGCTGCAAATTAACTGAAACTAAGATCACGAGAAACGCGAGGTCAATGTCAGAAAATGGGAGGATAGAAGGTACTTACGTTCCCGTAGATCTGGTAGAACAATGTCGGGGTAAGAGTGCCGATGAAAGCCATGATTAACATCATGCTCGTGACTCCCGCACTCTTGGCGTTAAACTTTTGTTCCTTCTTCCTGAGAGCGCCCGCGCACATACTCGAGCCAGGCATCAAGAGAACCCCTGCGAGTAGACTCCCCACAATCGATCCTTCGACAAGATGTCCCCTCCCTTGTTTAAGGGCGATGGAATAGAGGATGACCTCGATAAAAGAACCAAAGGTTGCATTGATGACAGCACCCATGCCAATTGAGGACTGAGCTGAGATGGAAGCGACGGCCATGCCAATGAAGTAGGACAGTGGTATCACGCTCGCAAGACTCAAAACGAAGATGAGTGTGTGAGAGGTGAAGAAGGCGAGGATCGCTGGAACGTGTTCAGAGTGCTCGGCCAAAGGAACCAGGACGAAGCCGTCGAATATGACGAAAAATACGAGAGCGAGGAGGTTGATGAAGAATATGTTCACTCCACTAACGGTGTACTTGTAATATTTCCATCCTACCGCGCGATACACGCAAAGTAGTACTGTTGACCTTGGTGAACCTCGAGTCGAAGGCGCAGTTTGACCTTGGGAAAGCCGGGGATGTTTAACGGAATATTCCACGGGAGCTGCGGCAGCGGAACTGGAAGCATCAGTTGTCGAGGTGGTTGAGGGACCCGATTGAGTGGATGCAACAATGACGACGGGACGTGGGGCGCAAAAGCGGAGCCTGGTCGGGTTAGACACCATGTAGTTTATTAACGCCCAATTCAGCTTTGCCATAGGAATGGTGATGATGAGTGCCCAACATGCGATGCAGGTTAAGAACATGAGGGGTGCGATCACGACGCAGAAGGCGATCCAGAAAACGGTGCGTCCCAACCAATCTTCGGACACACTTCGGTATATGTTGTCCGAGGTAGGCGCAGCCCCGTAGGACTTTGAGGGCAAGAGGAACTGATCTGCATGAGCCGTTGGGAGTAAGGATGAACACTCATTGAGAGTAGAGGCCTCCGCATGCGGTCGAGTGACGGTGTGGGTCGCGGATTGTGAAGCCGCATTGGTGTTGCCGTTCTCCTCCAGCTGACTTTCCTCGTCGCCACCGTCCTCGCTATCACCTTCGACATACTTTCCAAAAGGCCACACAACGTACCAGCCCAGGCCAAAGACCAACGTGGAGTACCTGCGACCCCCCAAAGGCACGAAATACAGAAGTGCCGAGACAGCAAAGCACGACACGGCCAACCACCAACCAAAGCAGAGGACCCAGAAAACGTTTCCAGGCAACAGATGGCGTTCCGCTTGAGCTGAAGGAGTTGAATGAAGCGCAGCGTCTGCATTGCGTGTGATGGATCTGGACTTCTTGTACAGTGCGGGTTTCCAGATGCGCAAACCGAAAGGATGCTCGACGTTAATGAGAGATTGACGCTCTTTGAGCGTTATAAGATCGTCCTCCTCTCGCGCGCGCTCAGCGTCGCTCTCCGGGCTGTCATCCGAGTCGGGAGAGTCGTCAGCAACGTCCTTGCCGTTTGCATGACGATCGGGCCGCGCGTCTTGGAGAGGTTCGTACGGCTGATTCTCCAAGTCGACCTGTTCGACTTGACTGAGCATGGTGGCTTCTCGGAAGGTTCTCGTGTTGCCGCGGGCGCTGCTCTGGCTGGTGCTTCTAGCTCTGTGTTTGGCAGAGCTAGCGGACCTGTTGCGTTGGTGGGGTTGACGTGATGCGGGGGAGAGGGAACGACTAGACGAGGGGGATCCTTGGAGGTGGTCACGGTGCTGTGGCACTTCCGAACCTGGAGAGGTACGACTGCGGCGTGCGTGCACGGTGCCAACGAGTGGTTGTGAAGGGGCGCTGGGACCCGGTGTGCCAAGCACGGCGCTCCCACCGTCGTCATCCTGACCACCTCCTGACTGAGGCTCGTCGTAAAGCATGGCGCTTGAAAAGAGCTAGCCGGGGTATCAACAGCGTTGGTCGAACGGTCGTCGTCGGGGCGCACCGCAGTGACCGCACTTTGTGACTAAAAGGACGGTCTTGGCAATAGTACTTACTAGGCACCGGCCTTGCAAATTCAAGTCCCCGCCACATCACAGAGAAAGCATAATATAAAAACACAACCGACAGAAAGATGTAGTTATATAAATTAGTATGGGGCCAGATCCTTCACTTCCGCAACAACTTCTCTCGCAGCTCGGCGCCCTTCAGCTGTGCTCGCAAGTATTCCAGACGATCTTGGTATCTAGCAGTCACTTCCTGCCGCCGACGCCGGATATCATGAAGCTCGGATTCCAAAGCGGTCATCTCAGGATCTTCATCAATCGTCGTCGAACCCTGGAACCTCGCAAGGTTGACGCTGGATACACTTCCCAGCTCTCCCAATCGCGTATGCGCCAGTGCGGGTGAAGTCGACGAAGGTGGAACACGAGCGCGAGAGGACAACGACGACATGGACCTCTTTCGGTGCGCTGCAGTGGAGGGTGCTAGCGGACCTGTTGCTCGAAGTGATGGATTAAGACGGTGGGAGCGCGGTTGCGAGACGTTGGTCCCATATGACGTGGTTGATCGGAGAGAGAGACCGTCAGCATCCGAACCATGATAAGAAGTCCCCCGACCCGATGCACTACTACCAGCAGCAAGAAAAGAATCGCTGCTTTCTCCGCCAGCCCGTCGGCTCATGGCAGATATCGACGGTGAACGGGGTAGTGGTGCGTGACCCGGTATATGCCGACTCCGAGTCAATGCACTGAGCTCTAACCCATTGAACGCATCGAGTAGCCTGCGTCCTTCCGCCTCCATCGCCTCGATGTCGAAACGAATGTCTTTAGATGATTTCACTGTGTCGTCTGCCTGCGACGAATCGCTTGTAAGGATCGAAGGGGAATGTTGTAGATCATGATTACGATTTGGGAAAGAGGAAGGAGGTGTCTGAGTGCCTTGCCGCCGCGCACTCCGATGAATCGAACGGAAAGAGGGGCTGCCGAGTAAACGATGCTCAGTGTGCGACTTCGCGTTTCGCGAGTCAGGCACCAAGGCTGGACTGACACTTTTCATGTCTGCGGGTACCGCCCTGCGCTTGAGCGTGCTCGGGGCCAAGGAGCCTAGAGTGAATGCACTCGACGATTCGCTAATAATGCTATCTTGTATCGAGGTCGCACTGATGCGACGGCTCCCACGCTTGAACCAGTTCGACACCGCTGATGAGACGGAAGACCTGGACCGGACGGAGGGCGCTCTGCGGGCCTTGGACTGGAACTGACGCGGACTATAAGCCGCCGAGTTCAGTTGTGAGGCTGCAATGATTCTTAGTCAAAGATGTGAGAAATGAAATGTAGACGAACCATCGTGAAGCGAATAGCTTTGAGAGCCTAGAGGGACGACTGGCGTCTCGGTGGGGACGGCGCTACCGCCAGCCAAACGCTCGAATATGTTCTGCCGCAGGAGTCGGTATTCCTCATCACTGAACACGAAACGAGGAGGTGAGGAAGGATTTTCACTCCACCATAGGGTGTCAAAAAGGACATACTTTAGCAAGCCTTGTGCGTTTGCTGCAGCCAATTCGTTGAGACGCTGTGCGAGGGTTGAACTGTCCTGCCAACGTGAACCGTCGATAGACCTGAGCAGAAGACAAATACGGACGTTATTGCATCTGTGTGAGCTCGAGGCGGCGATCTGGGGGTAGACGGTTCGAGAGGTCGCAGCGGCGAACTCGGGGAACGACTGGGACCTGAATGAGATGCGGAATCTCGTTCGACGGATCTATGTGGCTGGGTGGCAACATGTAAAAGTTGAGGTGAAGAGATGCCCGGAAAGTTTTCCCGTTGCTTTCCTTTGTATTTACCATACTACGCGAGGGGGGTCTCTCAGTGCGAATGGAGGAATGAATGTGAGAGCACGGACGAATCGGGAACGGATGACCTGGACCACAGATCTGTCATCCTCGGAAAAGAAGGAGGTATCTTGAGGTGTTCTAGACGAGAAGAAACCCATTTTCAGGCGCTGCCAACGAGGGAGATTTGAACACTCAGATGGGTCGAGGCATGGGGGTAAAGTCGGGTGCCAGGGGGTCTTCATTTCCCGGTTAATCACAACGAAACGAGACAGACAACGGACACCCCGGCGTCCGAACATTTACATAATGTCGGCTCCGACGACTAGGACGCTCCCAGCCTGCCTGGGAGCGCGTTGAACACTACTAACACCTGCTCCCAGTGTGGCCATGTCAGTCCTTCTCAGGAACAGACGTGCCTTCAGGACGCTGATACCCACGAGCTCACATGGCCTCGTGCTTCGCATACGTTGTCAACGAGTGATCGGTGTGCGGTGCTTTTCTGCCAATATTAACGCCGGTATTCCACCGCCGTTGAGCGGGGTACGGGTCCTCGATCTGACCAGGGTATTGGCTGGTCCAACCTGTTCTATGCTCTTGGCAGACTTGGGGGCAGATGTCATCAAAATAGAGGAAGTCACCAAAGGAGACGACACACGTCAGTCACCGTCATCGTTTCACCTGACTTTTGTTTGATGAGACCTCGCCTCAAACAGGATCGTGGTCTCCCCCTTCTGCCCCTATGGCAGAGGATGTGCCCGAGGAGGCTTCTCACCTACCACCAGAATCCGCTTACTTCCTTGCCGTAAATAGGAACAAAAGATCGATTACAGTCGACTTCAAACGAGCAGAGGGCCTCGAGGTTCTACACAAGCTGGTGCGATCCTCCCATGTCCTGGTCGAGAACTTCGTCTCTGGAAAGCTCGCCACCTTGGGTCTTGGCTGGGAAGATTGTCGAAAAATCAACCCTAGGCTCGTCTACGCATCGATCACAGGTATTCCTTCCTCCTCCCAATACATTCATGATACATTGACCGCTTGGGTGAAGGTTATGGGCAGACAGGCCCTTATCGCGAAGCCGCCGGCTACGACGTTATAATAGAAGCAGAAGCAGGCATGATGCACATGTTAGCATGTTGTTTCTATACCCTCCGTTCCAGTGTGCTTATCAACTGTCACAGCACAGGCGAAGCTGATCGTGCCCCATCCAAGGTTGGAGTTGCTGTTACTGATATCATGACGGGCCTCTATGCCCACGGTGCCATCATGGCAGGATTGCGTTCTGTGAACCAGACTGGCCAAGGGGTGTGGATTGACTGTAACCTATTTGAGACTCAAGTAGGCACGCTTTTTATGTATTCATGTTCGCCCAGCTCAGGTCGTTCAGTTAGCGGGGCTTGCCAACATTGCTTCCAATTACCTCATCGCTGGGCAAGAGGCTTCTCGGCACGGAACTGCGCACCCTTCCATAGTGCCATATCAGGTTTTCCCCTGCAAGGACGGCTTCCTAATGATCGGTGCGGGCAACGACAAACAAGTAATCCCGTTCATTCATTCTACTCCATGCCAACGAGGTCACTGAAGTGAACTGATGTGTCACAGTTCAGGCTTCTGACAACCACGATCCTCGAGAAGCCCGAGCTTGCAGATGACGTTCGTTTCGTGACAAACTCAGCCCGTGTCACCAACCGGGAGGCACTGGTCGACCTGATCTCTTCGGCGCTGAAACGACACACGAGAGACCACTGGATCGGACGATTGACTGGGATTGGGTTCGTATGATTCAGAATGATATGCTATGAAACGGGAAAGTGACCACCTTGATCCATCAAGCATTCCGTTTGGACCAATCAACAATATTGGTCAGACGTTTGCACATCCACAGGCGATCGCGCGCGAGGTGACAGTAGAAATTGACGTACGTGTTTCGTCCGTGCAACGTGGTCGCAGGGCTAGAAGATTCGTTTTCGGACAGCATCCCCGTGCAGGCAAAGTTCGTATGGTCGCGCCACCTGTCACCTACAATGGAAAGAGGATGCCGGTGAGGCTACCACCACCGTGGCTATCACAACATACGACGGAGGTATGTGCGGCGCTTGCATGTGGGGATGAGGGTGGGCCCATCTGATGCGATGCTTGTACAGATCTTGAAGGAGTTAGGGTACTCGGATAATGAAATCGCGAGGCTGCGTGCGCGTAGGGTGGTGTAGCGTGTGTGCGGCACAGGGCAGTGTATGGTAGCGTCGTGTCGGACGTCCGCTGTGGGTCGCGAGTATATGGTCTAGGTATTTGCAATCTCACATCAGGGTTTTCCATTGGAGGCAATGGTGTGTGTGTTTGCTGTGATGTGATCTCCAGGTCGATAATCAGTCGGCTGTCCACTTATGTACTTTGGCTCCGGACGAGATCTTGTAACCTATTTCATACTTGTTTACCCTTGCTATTCTCTGCTCCCTCTCTCTTGCCTTTCCATGTCCTCCCGCTTCGCCGACCCAACAACGATGCGGACGAGGTCGCCCATCTACCCCGACGACACTCTCAAACGGCCCCCTCCTTCCCCATCATCCAACAAGGCACCTCCACCAAAGAAGCTCGTCTCCGAAGAGCCCTGTCCTGCCAAGGTCGTCCTGTCAGACTCGCACCCAGAATCATGTACGGACAAGGTATCTCTCTCCGTAAGCGACGCACTCCGGCTAGCGCTGACCATCTTCCAAAGTCGTCGAGCAATCGCGTCGTCGTCGACAAGGAGGTGTTCTCACAGATACTCGAGCTGGACGATGGCGACGACCAGGAGTTTTCCCGAGAGATGGTCGACGAGTATCTCGAACAAACGAAAGCAACGATAAAGCTCATGAACGAATACTTGTGCGCTGGTCTGTCCCTTTGATGTACCATTGACGTCTTACTCGCTCTCAGCGCAAAGCACGAATTGACACAGCTCAGCAAGCAGGGCCACTTTCTCAAGGGCTCCTCTGCCGCGCTGGGTGTCGTTCAAGTGCAGGAAATCTGCGAGAAGATACAGCATCTGGGCAATCGCATCGATCCAGACAAGCCCGAAATCAAGATATCCGCGGAAGATGCATTTGGAAAGATCAAGCCACTATTAGCCCGTCTGAAAGACGAGCACACGGCAGCGGACAAATGTCTCCACAACTACCTCGATGAAGACCAGCCAGGGAACTTACCCAGTGGATTGCAAGCTACAAGGATCTAACAGGTTGCTGTGCGACGGGTGTGACTCGGTATGGGCTGCAGGAGCCACATATCCACAGGAGACGTTCTCAGTATCGGAGCACAGTCTGGTACTTGCTACGACATAGGAAGACTGTATCAATCTTGTACTCTGACCATCTTATCCCCCTGTTTGTCGTCAGCCATTATCTTGTTCTCACAGCGCTGCTCCATTACATACATACGCCTTAGTTCCTGCCGAGACGCTGTGTACACTTTTTAATTACCGTTTACATTCAAGCTCAAACTTTGTTTGATTTGTTCCACGATAACCAAAACATCGATCATTCGCTTTCTGCCTTTGCCAGATTCGACCAACCGTTCCTGGATCACCGGCACCATCAGCAGGCCCGAGATCGTGACCTGCCACAATGAGTCACCAAGGTCTTGCTCTGCCCACCCCGGAGCGGTTCCCCGCCTTTCCGTATGACCCGCCGTATTCTATACAGACGGACCTTATGAGACACGTCTATTCCTCCATCGAAAAAGAACACGTCACGATCGTCGAGAGCCCAACCGGCACGGTGCGTGCCTAGTGAGACGGTCCCCCCCCATTCTATGACGTCTGCTGCAGGGAAAAACACTGAGTCTTCTCTGTGCGAGCTTATCATGGCTTGCAGACGAAAGGGAGCGCGCGCGCAAAGGGCAGATTTCTCAGGAAGCAATGCAAACTGACGGTGAGACTCGTTCGCTCCTTGCGAGGTCGGGTGGCTCATTCACTACTACGGGGTGCAGGACCGGCATGGGTGTCCGTCCAAGCAGCTCAGATACGGCAGAGAGGACTGGAGGCGCAGGACCGCGAGTACGAAGAAAGGCTGGCAAAAGCGAGAAAAGCCGAGGCTCGTTTGCGCGCGTTAGCGAACGCAAGGGTCACGAAACGTCAAGTATGATCATCTACACTCGCATTCACAATATTTGACGCCGGTGGATAGCGCGTTTCCGCCCAAACCACGCAATCTGCTGACGAAGACAACGAAGAACGCTACCTTCCTGATCGTGAAACGGATGAGACAGAAGATAACATCTCTCCCGCTGTTCGTGCACTGGCTGCAAAGTACGTCGCTGCCGATTGTGCGGTGAAGTTATTCTTGAATTCACTCCTAGGCTCAACAAAACCGCCTCTTATCATGATCGCGTTGATGCTCAGGAACCAGCGTGTACCAAAGTCTACTATGCCTCCCGTACCCATTCTCAGCTGACACAAATTATTCCCGAACTCAAAAAATTAAAGTTCAAACATGTCTCATACATCCATCATTCTTCCCATGGGCGTGGTCATGAGGTCAACTCAATTCTATCCTCCCCGGGGCAAATGAAAAAGCGGAGCCTACCTGGGGATGAAGAAGGCGGGATGACTTGCGGTTCCGACAGTGAGTTGGTGAATGAAGAAGATACCGATCGAAGGCAGTGGCGAACCGTGTCTCTCGGGTCACGTAAACAGCTTTGCATTAATGAGGATGTAAGATCAAAGCCGGGTGACTTGGATGAAAAATGTCGTGAGCTACAAGATGGTGCAGAGTCTGTTTGATGTTATGCCAGTCGTCTGATCATGGGAGTAGGGCTCAACGGACGACGGTGTCCGCATCTCCCGCTCCCGGAAGACCAAGTGCGCTTGCTCGATCTCCGAGACCAAATTCTGGTCTGTTCATGACTTTATGGTTCTATCCGTATTCACGACCGTTCTACAGGGATCTCCAAAAGATATTGAGGATATCACCATTGCAGGAAGGAACGCTCAGACATGTCCGTATTATGGTTCTCGCAAGGCAATCCCTCAAGCAGAGGTTCGTCGTCGACACCTCCTTACCTTTCCACACCTTTAATCGCATAACTCAGCTTGTGGCGTTACCGTACAATCTTTTATTGCAGAAGGCAGCGCGAGACGCTCTAGGCATAGACCTATCCAACCAGGTCATCGTAATTGACGAAGCTCATAGTAAGTGGCAGTGTTCCAGCGTCTATTGCAGGCATCACTCCTTAGATCTTAGATTTGATCCCTACTTTACTTTCATTGTCGAGTGTCCGTGTAACATCCCATGTATTGTCGAAGTCATTAAGCCAGGTCACAACATATTATGTGAAATTCCGGACCCGGCTTTCTGTACTGCACAGTCTTCACCTCAAGCGCCTCATCAGCTACATGGAAGCCATTCGGAATGTCATGGAAGACTGGCAGGCGTCCAAGCCAAAGGCTGGTTCCAGTACGGATGCGGGAGTCGAAGTTTTCACGATATCAAGCTTTATGGAAAAGCTGGGAACGAAGGCGATGGGTATCAATTTGCTTGAAATAGAGGCATACTTGAACAAGAGTAAAGTGAATCGTGTTTTCTTTTTTTGGATTCGAACGTCTTTAACGGTAATAACAGATCGCAAGAAAAATATCTGGTTACGCTGACGCAGTATCAATACAAGAGAGCGGAAGTAAGTTGTTACAGTTTCTCGCATGTCTTTCCAGCTAATGTTATATCAGTCAACGCGTCCAGGAAACAGACAAGCCGAGGTACTCCGCCGCTTCATTCAGTCGAAGCATTCATGGTCGGGCTTGCCGGCGCGAGAGAAGGTGCCTTGCATTTGCATCATTCTGAGGAGTCATTCGATAACAAATCGCTAGATGGACGTATCATTCTCTCCCTTTCGGGTGACGGCACGCAAGAGTTGGAAATAAAGTATCAACTTCTCAATCCTTCGACGACGTTTCGCGAAGTAGTCGACAGCGCGCGGTCAGTCATATTGGCAGGCGGAACTATGTCTCCGGTTTGTGGTTTCACAGTTGTGCGAGTGTTTTGAGTTGACGAAGTGATAGATGTCGGATGTAATCGCGCAACTATTCTCCTGGTTGCCCTCTGAGCGACTATCGACCTTCTCCTGTGGGCATATCGTTCCGCAATCACATGTCCAGACGTTATGTGTTACCAGGGGTCCAACAGGTTCCCTTCTTGAGTTCAAATATGGCCAGCAGGCCGATCCTCGCTTGCTTAATGAATTGGGACAGCTAATCCTGAACCTTTGCAACGTGGTTCCTGGAGGGATGGTGGTATTCTTTCCATCGTACTCGTCTTTGAACTTGGCCCGGAAAGCCTGGATCACAACGCAACACATGGATAAGTTTGGAGTAAAGAAGACGGTTTGTTTAGTCTCCTACAATGCAATGAGGCGCTACTGAATCTACTGCAGGTATTCTTGGAGCCCCAAGGCAGCAGTGGTGTCGACTCAACATTGCGAGACTATGCAGACGCGGTAAAAACATTGGTTCGTTTTACTTTAAACGACTCCGAATAGTTTCACCTCACCATCCATCAGGCGGCCAATCTGTCGGACAAGCGGACAGGTGCTATACTCTTTGCGGTGATTGGCGGAAAACTCTCGGAAGGTCTGAATTTTTCGGACGAGCTTGCGCGAGCGGTTGTCGTCGTCGGCCTCCCATTCGCAAACAAGAATTCGGCGGAGTTGCAAGAGCGGATGCGATACGCAAATGAGGTAGAAAAGAGAATTGGAAAGAAGAGGCATCCAGGGACCAAGGACGCTGCCTCGGAACTGTATGAGAACATGTGCATGAGCGCCGTTAATCAGAGTATCGGTCAGTCGGCCAGTCAGCGTATCACAGTATGATGATTCACAAATTATAGGCCGCGCCATCCGTCATCGTATGGACTGGGCGTCACTCATTCTCGTCGACCAGCGTTATTGTTCGGCAAGCATTCAAAACAAATTACCCGCGTGGATCCGGGATGGTGTGACGGTGTGTGACGCTTTTGGACAAACCGTGAAGAATCTCGGCCGATTTTACCGAGAGCGGAAGCAAAGCCAGTTTCCTCAAGGAGCGGCTGGCTCCAAGTAGCATATAGTCACGCGGAATGAAACACATTAGCCTGAATCGTTCTTATTTGGTGTCCTCTGCGCTACTCAGCAGAGGCCCCCTAGTAGCGAGTTTCCACGTTGCGGCGGCCCAGTTGGCAGTGGCTACGTACTAAGGAACGCACCGGCTGATGACATAAGACAGCCAGCCTACACTGAAAGTGTCCCTTTCTTCCGTCTTTTTCCTCCAAGTTTTACGTGTCGCTGCTTTCCTCCCCGCAATGCTTTCGCGACAAGCAATCAGGCGGTTTCCGTACGTTCTACGTGCCAGCGCTGGACGCGTTCCTGCTACAGTGGTCCGTCGCACATTAGCCACTCCAGCGTCACCACCATCGTCAAACGACCCTTTCGCAAACGGCACGAATGCTTACTACGCCGAAGAGATGTACAGGCACTGGAAGCAGGATCCCCACTCGGTCCATGCCTCTTGGGCTACCTATTTCTCTGGCATGGAGCAAGGGCTGCCTAGTTCAAAGGCGTTCCAACCCCCTCCCAGTCTGGTCAGCCCACCTGCAGACGGTGCTCCGGCCCTTCACCCGGTAGGCGGCGCGGAGTTGGACGATCATTTGAAGGTAAGCTTCCCGCTTCCTGCGCGATATTCTTCTCTAATTCGTTCTAGGTCCAACTCCTAGTGCGCGCATATCAAGTCAGGGGACATCACACTGCTGAATTAGACCCTCTTGGTATCCTGGATGCGGATCTTGCAGATGTCCATCCACCTGAACTTGAGCTCAGCCGTTATGGCTTCACGGAGCGTGATCTAGACAAGCAAATCACTCTCGGGCCTGGTATTCTTCCCCATTTCGTGACGGAAGATAGAAAGTCTATGTCACTTCGCGATATCATAAAGACCTTGAAACGCATTTACTGTAAGTGTTTGAACAATGGTGCTAAACAGGTATCTGAACTTTGTTAAGGTGGCGCCGTTGGTATCCAATACGTTCACATCCCTGACAAGGAACAATGCGACTGGATCAGAGAAAGGGTCGAAATCCCCAAGCCATGGAACTACACACTAGAAGAAAAGCGCATGATCTTAGACCGACTCATCTGGTCAAACTCCTTCGAGAAATACATTGCTAGCAAATACCCCAACGAGAAGAGGTTCGGATTAGAGGGTTGCGAGGCACTTATTCCTGGGATGAAGGCTCTCATCGACCGTTCAGTTGACAACGGTGTGAAACACGTCACGATCGGCATGCCGCACCGTGGGCGTCTCAATGTGCTGGCAAACGTCATCCGCAAACCTATCGAGGCTATTTTAAACGAGTTCTCCGGTGCGGAGGCCGATGATTCGCCAGCTGGTGATGTCAAATACCACTTGGGCGCCAATTACGTCCGACCCACGCCGTCTGGAAAGAAGGTTTCCCTTTCGCTTGTCGCCAATCCATCACACCTGGAAGCCGAGGATCCAGTCGTCCTTGGCAAGACGTATGCTATCCAGAATTTGGAGGGAGATCAAACCACCCATGATACTGCCATGGCTGTCCTTCTCCACGGCGATGCTGCTTTCGCAGGTCAAGGTGTTGTGTACGAAACCATGGGCTTCCACAACTTGCCAAACTATGGGACCGGCGGCACCATTCATCTCATAGTTAACAATCAGATCGGATTCACCACCGACCCACGATTCTCGCGCTCAACGCCTTACCCGTCTGACATCGCCAAGTCCATCGATTCGCCGATCTTCCATGTCAACGGCGATAACGTCGAGGCCGTGACCTTCGTCTGTCAGCTCGCTGCTGACTATCGTGCCAAGTACAAGCGCGACGTCGTGATTGATATTGTTTGCTATCGGCGTCATGGTCACAATGAAACAGACCAGCCCAGTTTCACGCAGCCTCGGATGTACAAGGCTATCGAGAAGCAGCCTACTACCCTAAGTCAATACTCGAAGTTTTTAGTTGGACGTGGCACCTTTACGGAACAGGATATTGAAGAACACAAGATGTGGGTATGGGGAATGTTGGAGAAGGCCTCCGCAGCTGCCAAGGATTATGTCCCTACAAGCAAGGAATGGCTCTCGGCGACCTGGCAGGGTTTCCCATCGCCCCGCGAGCTAGCAGAGAAACCGCTTCCAACCCGCGCCACTGGCACTGATGAGGAGACTCTCAAGCGAGTGGGCAAGGCCATCTCCCAGTGGACAGACGCCTTTACTCCACACCGCAACCTTGCGCGGATCCTCAGCCAGCGAGGAAAAACTGTTGAAGAAGGCAACAATATTGACTGGTCCACCGCCGAGGCTCTCGCATTCGGATCTCTTGCTCTGGAGAAAATCCATGTCCGTGTATCAGGTCAGGATGTGGAGAGAGGTACCTTCTCGCAACGTCATGCTGTTTTACACGACCAAGCCAACGAACAGCAATACATTCCACTGAACAATCTCGGTTCAAACCAGGCGCCGTTCGTCGTTTGTAACTCATCTCTCTCCGAGTTCGGCACCCTTGGCTTTGAACTAGGCTATTCACTTGTTTCTCCCGATTTCCTTACCATCTGGGAGGCTCAGTTTGGTGACTTTGCAAACAATGCGCAATGTATCATCGACCAGTTCATTGCTGCTGGGGAGCGAAAATGGCTGCAACGCACTGGCTTGGTCATGAACTTGCCTCACGGTTATGACGGTCAAGGCCCGGAACACTCGAGTGGTAGAATTGAACGCTTCCTGCAACTCTGCGATGATCATCCGAACATCTTCCCTACGCCTGAGAAGATAGAAAGGCAACATCAAGACTGCAACATGCAAGTCGTATATCCTACGTGAGTCTTGCTTGCAATAAGTATGCTCTCATTGCTGACACGTTCGCTAGTACGCCATCCAACTACGTGGGTCATTTACTCTGAATTAGATTATGACGATTCTAACAGAAGAGCAGTTCCATGTCCTTCGCCGACAAATACATCGTGATTATCGCAAACCGGTATGCCCTCTCCTGCTTTTAAATCTTCGGCGCTCATCAAGCCATGTGTTATAACCAGTTGATCCTTTTCTTCTCGAAATCCTTGTTGCGTCATCCTAAAGTGCGCTCAGACCTGTCGGAGATGATTGGGGACACGCACTTCCAGCGATATCTGCCCGAATCCCATCCGGAGGACATGGTGCCAGCTGAGCAGATTCGTCGGCACATTCTTTGTACAGGTGATTTGTTCGTTACTTTACGAAACCGACCCGCTGACTCGACTTCCAGGCCAGGTCTACCATACTCTCTTAAATGAACGTGAAGAAAAGGGCATCAAAGACGTTGCCATAAGTCGTATAGAACAAATTTCGCCCTTCCCTTATGATCTCGTAAGGTCACTCCAGAAGGTTGTCTGCAGCTCACTGATGTTTTGGTACAGATCACGCCGCACTTGGATAAATACCCGAACGCGGAGCTCATGTGGTGTCAGGTAAATGCCGAGTACGTCTTTTCTGGAACTTAATAACGTTGGGTTTAGGAGGAGCCGCTCAACAATGGAGCATGGACTTATGTTGGTCCCCGTATCCTCACTGCCGCGAATGAGACACAATACCATCGGGGGAAATATCCTTCCTACGCCGGGCGTCTACCAACCAGCTCTGTCGCGACGGGTAGCAAGGTAAGACACAACATTGTTGTCTCGTTCGTATTTACAAATATTCTTTGAAGATCCATCACAAGAAGGAGATTGAGGAATTCCTTGCGACCGCATTCGCCGAGAGATGATAAATTATGTTGCATCAGCTGTTTGAACTACCCTTTGACTACGTTTGTCTTTCTTAATGTCATGTGAATAGATAAGTTAATGGTATACATGCACTACTCGTATCCATGGCCAGCAATCAATGAGTAGGGGCAGCTCTGACATCCGCACCAATCAGTCGGCGTACATGGCCCCATCTTCATTCATAACGATGTTGTTAATTTCCTCAGCGCCCTCATTCTCGTTGGGCTTTTGCACAAAATTGCGAAGTGTTGACTGAAGTTGGTCAGTGGGTATGCCAACGTCTTGAACCTTGGCCTTCTGGGGCTTTCGTTTTCCCGTCGACTCCTGAGACCCAATTATTTCTGCACGAGTCCAGATGAAAGGTGTTCCGATATCCAACCGTGTCCGATGATAGCTTACCCTCTAGAAAAAGGAATTCCTCCGCTCGACGAACAATATTAGCTACCTTGCATGAGCAACATAGCACTACGAAGAACAAGTGATGTCTTACCGACGTCTCGTTGTTGGACGGTCGTTCTCTTCTCCCTTTCAGCGAGTTTCTGACACGCTCGCGAAAGCCTCCTGATAAACTCTTCCGTCGCTAGCGAGATCAAAAACGTCGCATCTCTGGCGACCATAGGAAGTTCCTAGTGGCAAGTCACTCTGAGAGAGAGGTCTTGGCGGTGCGTCGCCGCGCTCGGAAAAGTTGGAACCCACCTTGTCTGCCTTCATGATCTTTTGTACCCTCGTGAAGGGCAAGATTGATTTGCCTGGCTCGCGATCTCGCACTGTATCCCCTTCAGGCTTTGACTTTGCTTCTGGTGGAGGCTTGTCTCGCACTTCTTCGATTTCGACCACTTCGCTTGCTTGTGGTGTGGCTTCGACATCGGGTGGAACCGTTGGTTCGACCTGGACGACTTCTTCTTGCTCCTCCGAGTCTTGTTGTGCCGTATGTTCGGTAGACATGAGAGGTGCAGTCACCGATCGTGGAGTTGAATTTGTCTTGCATGAGCGCCACAGACGCGCCTCCAATGGCGGGCGCGTCGAATAAACAATTTCGTTGCCCCGACGACTCAATTTGTCTGTTCGAACCCGGTAAGATTATCATGATACAGATAAGCGCTAAGTACCAGTGTTCATCTATCCCATCACCAGCAACCCTTACATATCATGTCAGACAGCACAAATGATGGCTACAGATCTCACCGCGTAACGACCACAGGCAATCTTCACCACTCCATGCGAACCAACTATGGGAAACACGGCGTGGACAATGTACGGTCACAAGCCTACTCTTTTGTTCGCCATGCGATTCCGTTCAACTTACCACCGCGATCGTGATGATCGAGGGTAGTACTACAAGCAGGTATGGCCTTGCGGCGAGTTTGAAGTCTCGTCCAATAAAGCTCATTACATTCTCAAGGTTGGCGCGTCTTATCGTAATCCGCATTTCCCTGGCATCCGTGCATGCATGTTTACCTGGCTTGAAAGGTCAGTGAGCTAAAAAAGACTTTTATCGTATTCAGACTTCAACGATACTCGGGGCCCTTGTTGACATCCAGGTGGTGGGCTCGCGAGAATAAGGCTCTTGGTTCCAGACCACCCCTCATCTTTGATATGGCTTGTGGTGCGTTCCACGTCCCACTGACCGATGGAATGATTGAACACCAACGTCTCGACTAGGCAGGTAATGAACTTTGTATCTATTCACCATCCAGTGAAGCTCAACCTTGGCATCCGACCCTCGATCAAGCGGGGAAGTCACCGTAGCAGCATACGAATGGTGGAAACGCGGAAACTCCGGAATGCAGACGAGCAAAAGGGGACACGAAAAGTGTGATCCCGGGCTTGTAGGCGGTTCTAGCATAAAGCGAGTACCAGATGATCTGTTGATCACGGCCGCAGATCCTGTGAGCACACGCCAGTCAAGGAATCGTGGACGGAACTTGCTGACATGGAACGGGAGTATACCCATCTGGCTTACACAGAACGCACTACGTTGCCTTGCACACCGCTCAGTTTTCGAGAAATCGCAGAGGGTTTGCTTCCCTCCACGGTGTCCACTGCGACCTCGGTTGGGGTCAACAGGCCAAGCAGTGCAGACTCACGGATCGATGAGATCGATATGGTTATATGCTCCTTTGCGCTACATCTCGTCGAGTCTCCATCCGAGCTGTTTGCTCTTCTCCGGGAACTAAGCACGAAGGCTCGTTGGCTCGTGGTGCTGGCACCACACAAGAAACCAGAAGTACATACCTTTTTATTTCTGATACTCAGATTTTCAACCTGATGATTGTAGATCAAAGAAGCGTGGGGCTGGGTGAAATGGGACAGTGAAAGCTGGAGCGAGTGTCGCATGCACGATCACAGAGAATCCGTATTCGAAAGGTGAGCTCATGACCCACCGAAACACGCTTCCGATTGCTGGACAAATCTTTTTAGAGTCCACTGTCGAGTGTATCGCAGCACTGACTCGGGGCATGAAGTTGTGGAAAGTGGTGAATAGTAAGATAATGCACATGCCGCTATACACTGTTACGGGCATCTAAATCAACGTGCGAGCAAGCTGCGTGCTAAAAGTGTTATCACTCCACCGGCTGCTGCACTCCCAATGACGAGGATAAGCTCGCGACCGCCGACGACATCGAGGTGTGAGTAAGATAAGATAGCTTGAGACCACCATGGGCCTGGGGGTAACGTCACGGGAGTCTGGTCTGAAAAAGCCTCCTTGGGAGATGTTACTGTGGCGAGTGACCCTTGAGAAGCCTCTGCAGACATCTGGGTGATCAGCTCGGTCAAGAGCTTTTCATGCGTCATCAGCCGCTCCTCTAGTCGCGCAGCACCGGCATTCATCAGTGCCTTTGTCTCGGCCCCCATCTCCTCCACCTTTTTCTCGAACGTCTGTGCCAACCTCCGCCTCTTCCACGGCTCCACGACGAGAAACGCCATAACGAACACGAGGAGGTTGACCCCAAGGACCGCCAAAGACCCATACGTCGACGCGCTACGAATCTTGTCGCTCCAAACCTGTTCCTCGTGGTATCGTGCCAAAATCACCCGCATCAACTCTGTAAACTCTCGCTCCACCGCGTCCTCCGAGGTTGCGACGCGAGCTTTCGCGCGGGACTCTTCCTGTTCAAGCGAATGGTCTGAACGAACGAGGGACGTGAAATCGCCGACGTCGGTATCGGTCCAGCTGGACTTGCGCTGGAGAAGGTCGTTCACGCGCCGTTGGGAGACGGAACGCTGGAGGACCGCGAGGTCGTGGGCAGTCTTGGCTTCCCTCGCCGTTTGTCGCGTATCCCTGATTCGAGCCTCTTGGACGAAATGTGCGTCGGAAGAAAGGTCGAGAGTTGAAGCACTGTACCTTGTGCGACGACTTTCATCTTGAGAGCCTCGATTTCGTCGTAGCCCGTCACCCGATTGAGGTGCGGGCCGAGCTGTGAAAAGGAAGCGGATGCTTTCTTGGAGAATTGGTCCGTGTGCTGTCGTAGGGACGAGGATGTGAGGGCATGCCAGTCTTTGAAACGGCTGCGGAGGGCATCGAGGTCAAGCAGAGGAGGGGAGTTTTGAGTTTGAGTTGGTGGAGGAAGAGGGCCATCGCGAGGACTCGTCGACGTCCGAGAGGCAGCGGCGTTGCGGGTCGTTGAACGTGCGCTGAACTGGAGGCGGCGACATGGACGAGACAAGTGTAACATGTGGTGCAATGATAATACTAAGAATTGATATATATATAAATGAGTGTACCCGCATGCATGTCTATTTATTAGTTTCATATCTAGTGCGTGATGTGGGTCAGATCGTAACTCCTTCCTCGTTTCCAGCCTTTCAACTCCAAACATCCAACAAAAGTCGTGACCGTTCCTTCAGCAACTTGATCTCTGCAGCCCCTTCCACCTCCGCGGACCCACCCTTGGCCTCCCCAAGTATCCGCATCAGCACATCCTCCACCGCTTTGCTCATTGCCTTGGCATCACCACAAATGTATACGTATCCCTTGCCAACAAGGATGGCGTCCGCGATGTTCTTACGGTCCTCCCAAATAAGGTCTTGTACATAGATTTTGCCACCATCGGGTTTGTACGGAGGCTCACGTGAGAACGCACACTGGATCTTGAATTTGCCCTTCAGGTCCGCCGTATACTGTGGCCATTCTTCAGCGTACAAAAAGTCCTCGGTCGATTTGCGACAGCCATAGAAGAGTGAGATAGTCCCCCAGTCGTTGAGTGCCTCCGGCCCGTTCTTCTCAATCGTGCGTCGCGCGAGAGCAACACGTTCTTGCACAAACCCACGGAATGGAGCAACACCCTGTCACTTTATCAAACAATGCCCTTGACATGATGCATTCCACAACACTCACCGTACCAGGACCAACCATAATAACCGGACTCTTGGGATTCGTGGGCAAACGGAACGTCGAGCGACGCACATGAATGGGGACCTTGTATATAACATTGTCCCTGTAAGCTCCGCGTGGTCCTTCGATAGCGTAGGAGGGGAGTGATGTAATAGGCTCCCCATTTGCCGCGTGTTTGACGTTGAGCAAGAAGTTCGTACCAACACCATGCACAGGACGAGCTGCAACAAGTGAATTGCGAACGGAGTCATACTTGAGCACCACAGCCGTGACATGGATGGCGGTAGCGTGGAGTTTAGGACTAGAGGAGATCGAATAGTAGCGAGGTTGGAGACGAGAGATGGAAGAAACAACGATATCAAATGGAATGAGCCATGCTGAGGTGTTCTCAGGAGTAGGGAGAACAGAGATATCGTTTCCAGCGGCAAGCTGAAGTATTTCTCCGAGCTTGAAGCATCCATTCGTGACGACAGCAGCGTATTCTTCCTTATCGTTGCTCAAGTTTTTGAGGAAAGCCTCGGCTTCGGGAGATGGTGCAAACTTGGAGAACACTCCCAACATTTGACGACCAGCAACAGCGCTGATATCGATGTAGTTGCGAAGCACGGCGCCATAAGTAGTGGGGACAGGGAAAGGAACCTTGGCCAGAGCTGGATCGAGGGAATCGATGTTAATCACGGTATCTTTCTTGTGTCCAAGTCCAAGGACGCAAAGCAGGCGCTCCACCTCGACATCAGGATTGCATGGCCAAACGCCGACATGGTCACCATGTTGGTATGTGACTCCAGAGCCTTCTATGTCAAATTCCATGTGTACGCAGTTCCGGTCCGCGCCGACTTTGAAAAGTTCCCGAGCTACCGCGACAGGAGATGCGTAGGGATTCTTGGCGTCATGAATGCCCTTCGTCTTAGTCAGAGCGCGGACGGAAAATTCACCTAGAGGAGAAATGAATATCCTGAGCGAGCGAGAGCAAGAGACGTACCCAGGTAAACCTTTTCTTCGGGATGCGAACTGAGTTCGGTAACAGTAAAGTCCGGGGAGTCGCCACCCTGGCCCTCCTCGACGCCCATAGCCTCTGCAAATGCGTCCCACATGCCATCCTTCCATGCAAGATAGTCTTCCTCCATGCTCTTGTCGTCGTCGCCTTCGCCACGTTCACCAACTCGAATGCCGCCCATCTTTGTTATCTCGGTGTCCACGTTACGACCAATGGCATTATAATGTTCGTAAGTCTTGTTGCCGAGAGCGAACACGACAAACTTTAGACCTTCTAGCTTGTGTGCCCCATTGGTGAACTCGAAAGACTCGTCGGCGAGGTTCTCCATCAGTTGAACTGCGTTATCCGTTGGTTCGCCCTCTCCGTATGTGGCCATGACGAAAAAGACACAGGAATCTTCCGGAACTTGATCGAGGTTCTCGAAATCATACTCTTCAGGGTCGCAAACCAGAGACGAGAGACCGAACTTGGATTTCGCTTCCTTGGCTAGGCGAATGGCATACTCTTCACCAGTTCCCGTCTGTGAGCCATAAAAGATGACGATGCGCTTCTTCTGAATTTCGAGCAAGTCAGTAAGCAGAGGGAGAGGGAGAGAGAGAAAAAGGATCGCACCCCTTCCTTCATTTTCGCGACAAAGTCCCTTGGATTACTGTGGCCATTCGAAACTTTCTGTGCAGGGGCGGGGACGACCTTTTGCTTGGAAGAAGAGAATATTTGATCGCGGAAGAGATAAACACCAGCGAGGGCCAGGCCGAGAGCGAGGATGGCGATGTCCGAGGAGGAGGTGATGGCCATTGTGAAGGGAAAGAGCCGCAGCCGACTTGAAGTGGATCCTCGACTCTCTTCTATTTAAAAAGAACGAGGTAAACAAGAGCTCTGAGAGAGACAACTTGGCTTTCTATTCGTTCGAACGTGGCACTTTCCCACGCAATTTAACTTAAAGCGAGGAATGGCGCTACTTACTTATCCACGGAGAGAACACAGGGTTAAATGCTCAGCCACTACAGTGCCGAGCGGCGTCTGTATCAATCCCGGTTTCACACTTGTTGCCGTGTATGTGCACGTCACACTTGAGACACCACGTATTGTTTGGCCCACCGTACTTGTCGACTACTGCCTGTTATGATTCTCTTGCGCCCCGAGCTGTGATCGATTAAAATTTAGTTGGCATCAAAGTCCGCGGGAACTCATGACATGACCGGTCCTGAACTTCCGGTCCACATCAATGACACCGGATTGGATCCCTCGCCGAGGTTGTAACCCTAACCCTAGAGAAGGGTTACAAGTGTACCACATCAAGTGACACGTTGACAGTTTCAAATGACTTCACTTGCTTCACTCAGGATTATTCCCTGCCATCTACGATGTCTCTACTGAGGTCAGGCTGTCTCCCCTTTATAGTCCTTGGCTCAACGCAATTCTATAGGCTTGGACTATGCGTTACAGGCGTGTACGCGATGTTTCTTGTAAGTGATTCCGTCGTTCCAACGGAGTCGGCTAACCCGTGACACAACAGCTTTGGGCCATCGCCCAAGAGCGATGTACATCCTCCTGCTCGCTGTATGATGATCGGAAACTGACACCACTCTTGCAGTGTCGGTTCCATTCCAATCTATCGACGGACAATCCACCCACAAGTTTAAATCGGCATTATTTATCGGGACATGCCAAAGTTTCCTCAGTTCCTTGTCCGCCCTTTGTTACATTTATATGCGAAGAAAGCCGGGTCTTTCTTTCTCTTCCCTCCTTGGCCTCGATCTTCCCGCACATATGCGCCTCAATAAGACGAATGGCACCCCGATGACCAAGGTTCTCGTCAATGGGAACACCCGGAAATCTGAACTGGGGCATGCGTCTGCTACGGAAGTTCGTTCTTACCGCAAGGGCCTCCTCCTCAGCTACCTTCAGTGTTCTGGTTTCATTGCTCTCGCAGCTCCCTTTGGCTTCGCAGCGCTCTCTTATATCACATACCCAACCATGGTGCTCGGAAAGTCCTGCAAGCTCGTCCCCGTCATGCTCATGAACTTTCTTCTTTACCGACGCAAATTCGCCCCTCACAAGTACCTTGTGGTTGCATTGGTGACAACCGGCATCAGTGTGTTCATGTTCTTTGGAAACGAGAAGCCTTCCAAGACGAAATCCAATACGACGACCGACGGAACGCAGTCCCCGTACTTCCAACTCATTGGTATCGCTTACCTCCTGGTCAATCTAGTCCTGGACGGCGCCGTCAACTCAACGCAGGATGAAATTTTCTCCAGATACAAAGTCTCGGGACAGCAAATGATGTTTTGGATCAACGCTTTTTGTACCGTGTTGACCACAGCCCTTGGAACGCTCCCGCTACCCTATATCCCTGTCCTGCATCCCTCATCTGGTTCTCAGAGCGAGTTCTCCGCCGCCTTCGAGTTCATCAAGTCGCACCCTTCTGTTGTCGTACCGCTCGTCCAGTTCTCACTCACGGGTGCGCTCGGGCAATTGTTTATTTTCGAGACGCTCCAGCACTTTGGATCGTTAACATTAGTGTCAGTTTCAATGCCTTGTTTGCTCTTTTTATCTGATGCATCTCGTTTCGCTTGCAGGACCATCACCCTGACCCGAAAAATGTTCACCATGATTTTGTCAGTAGTGGTGTATAACCATAAATTAACCTTGGGTCAGTGGCTCGGGACAGCTACTGTGTTTGCAGGGATCTCAGTAGAGGCCTTCGTAAAGCGCAAAGGTATTGTGTTTGCCAAGCTATTCATAGAGGGATACTTACAGGCGTCGTAGACGTGCATGCGAAACAGGTTGTGCTAGAGAAGGAAAAGGCCAAGATCAAGTCGTTGTAGTCAAACAACGCTATTTCCATCACACACTCATACCCTTGAAACAGTATACTCACGACATAGGTAGACAGCCCGAATCATTTATACGTATAATTATTATCCCAAACCAACCAACGCAAAGAGAGGTAATCTTGTTATTACGATGTCATAATCCTGTCGTCATCATCGTGTCGTCACTGTCTTCGTCATGAACAAGTACCCGTTTACGGTCTTCTGTTCTGTTGAGAATCGCATTAAAACGTGCAAGGGCAAGAACACGGGAGAATAGACCTGGAATCTTCTTCCTCTTCTTCCCTCTTTCTACGAGACACCGCTCGTTGCATTGGTGCAGCAGGGAAATTAGCGACTGCAACCTTAGCCTTGTATATAGATTCGTATTCCTGTGTACGAAACGAGGAAAAGATCAGAAAGTCTTCATTGGTGGCATAGTTTTATCACCTTGATTTGCGTCAAAAAACCACCATTTGGTGATATACAGTACCGGCGATTCTGTACCAAATGGAGAGCATCTTCCCAGGACAACTGACAATGCCGCATAACGAACATGACCACAAACGCAGGAGACAGCGAGATGCCGCCTAACGGGCATCATCAATGTTGAAAATACATGACAGTTCGACAATTGGCTCACCGTTACAATGTACGAGGACTTTGCCACCCTGCATTAGAGCCTGTTGAATGAAGTGGTCCGCCCTGCGTAAGACCTGTTGGATGTTTGAACACGATGAATCTTGAAGAAACTTACTCCGGAAATAGCCTGATAACGTTCTGTTCTTCGTTGTCCTCCACGTCCAATACGAGGTATTTGAAGTGATCAGGGAAGCGGGGCCTGACAGAGAATGCCTCTTTCTGATCTCTTATGCAGACGCTGCAAGATAGTGAATGATATTTGCATGCCCGCGGAGATAGTTCAGGCATGTTCAAGTGGACGGCGAGGCGGGGGCGGACAAACGAACACGGTGACTTACATATGGGTAACTCCCAAGGTGTTCAGTATTTCGAGAGACTTCGAAGCTTGAAATGGGCCAAGCAAAAGGCCGGGCAATATTTCTTGACACTCCCGCCTCATCTCATACCTGGACCATCGTTAGCTGTGGCAACAATCAAGCTGGACTCCACTCGAGTGGTTTGGCTGGAGAAGACTTGCCTCCATTCTACATCGCCGGGACCTTGCACGAGATTTCTCAAGGCCTCGTCACTGAGATTGAGCGCAGCCATGGACTGAAGGTGGAAGATGAAGGAGAACGCGAATGAACGACTTGCCACCTTTTTATAAAGAGATCTGCCAAGTCTCAAAGTATCGAAGGGGTAATCACTACGCGCGCGTCGGAAGTATTTGATCGGAGTTCGGACACGGTCTTTGACATGGAACCAGACGATGACATACCGTAGGCTGGAGTCCGGTTTGATCCTCAACAATATTGCGGCGACTTATCACACAGTGCAGGACGCTCATCGAGCATGGAATTCCACCCCCCGAAGCACCACCAGTCGTACAGGACCAGCGGCGGATCCCATGTACTATAATCACTGGGTTCCTTGGCGCGGGGAAGTCAACGCTGTTGAGGTGAGTTGTGGATACTTTCAAGTTGGCACAATCCAGGTTGACAACGGACCACTTTCAGGCGCATACTTACAGAGCGACATGGGTATCGCATTGCAGTGATTATGAACGAGTTTGGCGACACAGCTGTAGGTACCTTTGTTGCATTTCAGGCTCAAACACTCATGAGGGGCTAGAACATCGAAGGTTGGTATAGATACGGTCATATCCATATCACCCGTTTCATATTCTTTGATTAGCCAAGGCTATCAATGTTGCCTCGAGCGAGGATCCGATGGCGGAGAATTCGAAAGAATTTCTCGAGCTAGCAAACGGATGTTTATGCTGCAGTATCAAAGATGCAGGGATCGCTGCCATCGAGAAACTGATGGATCGGAAAGGTGCATTTGATCACATCATACTGGAGACCACGGGTCTTGCTGATCCCGGTGAGAATCATTACTATCACTCGAGTCGCAACTTAGTCAAACTTCGACGACAATAGGTCCTATTGCCTCTATGTTTTGGCTCAATGAAGAATATTCCGTCGGACTCCGCAAGCATATAACCCTTGATGGTGTGGTCTGCGTGGTAGACGCAGCATTCGGCCAACAGGTACATATTCACGTAATTCACTGGGAATCTGCCACTGATGTCATGGCTAATTAGCAAATGGAAGAAGACCGTTCAGTGGATGGTATTGGAGAGAGCCTCAGGTATGTTCAGTATTAAGAGGGTCATACTTGTGCCAACATTTACATGATGTAGACAAATAGCATGCTCGGACGTGGTTCTGTTGAACAAGGTCGATCTTGTATCGGCCGACAAACTGGTTGCAACAGAAGAAATGATCCACAAAGTTAATCCATCCGCACCCATTCATCGGACGATACAAGCAGATATTGACATCGCCCACATCATGAACATTGATGCGTACTCTGGAGCCAAGCAATTACAAAGTCCCACCTTCCAACCTCACCAGTGTGGTGATACTCTTGATGGTTGTCGTGACCACGCATGCCGGACCTCCGCTACGCATCATGAACTCCGTGGAATATCTAGCCTTCAGTTGATCATCCCTCCTTTGACACTTGGTCAACTCACCAAACTCGAGCATTGGATTCAAGAATTGCTTTGGCGGCATGATGACCTCGTGGCAGAAGACCGCAAGGACAACACTTTTAACGTCGAGGTGCTACGTTGTAAGGGACTATTTGTCCTACAGACAGGCGAAGAATTCATGCTTCAAGGGGTACGAAACATGTACGAGATCGCGCCCGTGGAGGCAAAGGATGTAGTTGGAATTCCCGATTCTGGAAAGCTAGTATTGATCGGGAAGGGCATGGATGATACCCTGAGAGAGAGCTTGGAAGCAGTGTTGAGACCGTGAAAGATTGTATGTACGCGAGGAGTCAATCCCTGAATTATGTAATTTGAAGGGAATCTATGATACATACCTTCGGCACCGGTACGTAAGTACGGCAACACCGAGTCATTTGCTCCGACTCGGGATTTCTTTACATAAATAAATTTTGTGCACAGGGATAACGATCTGTAGGACCACATCCGATGATGAGCCACCAGACAAGTTCCGAAGTCCCCGACGCGGCTGATGTTAGGATCATCACAACGCTGGGTCATGTAGACCATGGAAAGACCACACTGATGGACGTGCTCCTGGCGGCAAACAACATCATATCACCCAGGATGGCGGGGAAGCTGCGATATCTGGACAGTCGCGAAGATGAGATTGAGCGCGGCATCACGATGGAAAGCAGCGCCGTTTCGCTGAAGTTCCAAGTCAAGGAACGCGATGACGGTATGTAGTATTTAGTTTGGACGGAATGTGTATCGTAACAATCACCCCAGGAATACCTCAGAAATCATATATTATTAACATGATCGATACTCCTGGGCACGTAGATTTTTCTACAGAGGTATCTACCGCATCCCGGATATGCGACGGAGCACTCGTGATCGTTGATGTGGTTGAGGGAGTTTGCACTCAAGTGAGTCACCCCGTCCGCAGACTGGCACCCTTTGCATGATAATCACATTATAGACTATCTCTGTACTCAGACAAGCATGGCAGGACAACCTGCGTCCGATCCTCGTGATCAACAAACTTGACAGGCTAATCACGGAGTTGAAACTTGCTCCGGTGGAAGCATATCACCACCTTGCCCGGCTCATCGAGCAGGTCAACGTGGTCATGGGTGAATTTTTCGCTAGCGAACGCATGGACGATGATCTACGTTGGAGGGAAGAGAGAGACCGCCGGCTTGCAGCAAAGAAGGATCAATACGCAGATGAAGGAGAAGCTGCAGCAAACGAGGATGAAGAAGCCTTCAAAGAGAAAGACGACGAGGACATTTATTTCGCGCCAGAACGTGGAAATGTCGTTTTTGCATCTGCCATAGACGGGTGGGGCTTCCGTGTGGGGAAGTTCGCCCAGCTCTACTCTGCGAAGCTCGGATTCAAGGAAGCCAACCTACGACGTGTTCTGTGGGGAGATTTCTACCTGGATCCGAAGACGAAGAGAGTCATTAATCACAAGCATCTGCGAGGACGCGCCTTGAAACCGCTCTTCGTACACTTTGTCTTGGAAAATCTATGGGCCATCTATGATGCAGTCATATTAAACCCGTTAGTCTTTGTGTATTCGAGGTCGGCCCATCAGTGCACATACTTGACGTATTTGCAGGAATGCCGAGAAAGTGTCCAAGATCGTGTCTGCGCTGAATCTGAAACTTTTACCGCGCGACCTCCGTTCGAAAGACAGTCGACAGTTGCTCTCGCTCATCTTTAATCAATGGCTGTCGCTTTCAACATGTGTAATCCAATGCGTTATCGACATCGTCCCTTCCCCTCCTACCGCTCAAGCGATCCGCCTTCCTCGGATGTTGTACCCGAAGCTCTTCGACCAGGAAATCCAACCAAAGAATAAATTAGAGCGGGATCTCTACTCTGCCAGCTCGGGTGCTGGTGCCTATATCTCTGCGTATGTCAGCAAGATGTTCGCTGTTCCTAGGAGAGAACTCCCGGAGAACAAGGTCAAACCCATGACAGCAGAGGAACTACGGACGCGAGGAAGAGCAATGAGAGAAGCGCGCCAGGAAGCAACGTCAGGTTCACTTGAGAACACGACGGTCCCAGAGATTTCTGAAGACATAGCTGGCACTCCCGAAGCACTCCCCGAGGTCAATGACGAGATTCTCCTCGGATTTGCTCGCCTATATTCTGGGACCATCACGGTTGGAACAAAGATATATTGCGTTTTGCCCAAATACAACGTTGCGGTGTCGCCGGACCACCCCTCGAATGTTAATAACCTTGTGGTCGCAGAGGTGGAGGGTTTGTACGTTATGATGGGGCGTGAATTACAGCCAGTCTCCAGCGTTAGAGCTGGAAATACCTTCGCAATTAGAGGATTGGAGGGCAAAGTTTGGAGAAATGCGACTCTCTGCTCCCCGGGAGAAGCTGGAATTGTCCAAGACAGTAGTGCTCTCCAGGATCAGGAATGCCTCATCAATCTCGGGGGTGCTATTCGAATGGTATTGTCCAGGACGAGTTGTCTTCCTTCACCCATACGCTGAACATATGTGCTCTAGACACCCCCTATAGTACGTGTCGCGCTGGAGCCCGCAAATCCTGCTGACATGCCGAAACTGGTTACTGGACTTTCCCTCTTGGCGCAAGCAGATCCATGTGTGGAGACTTTCCAACAACAAACCGGCGAGCATGTCATCCTGACGGCTGGGGAATTGCATTTAGAGGTATGTCGTGTGCCCCTCTTTTGGCGACTTCGCACACATAACAAGCCCTTTAGAGATGTCTCAAGGACCTCCGTGAACGTTTTGCGCGAGTGGATATCCAGGCTTCGAAACCAATCGTCCCCTTCCGCGAGACCGCTGTCAAGGCGCCTGGTAGGTCTCCAAGGTCTCGTCGTTCATATTTATCACCAAATTCTTTCAGATATGGCTCCTCCCAAGACGCCCAATGCTGTTCGTGGGTCCATGAGAGGAGGGAGTTCTCAAAATATCGTTACCTTCACCCTGCGGTCGGCGCCTTTGCCGGAAACTATACACCTTTTTATCCAACAGAATCTGGCGACGCTTAGGTCACTGTTACAAGAACGTGGGTCCAATGACCGGGACACTTCTGATGGAGGGCCTAATGCTGCCGCTGGAGGGGACCGTCCCGAAGTACAAGGGGACTTGGTACACGTTCCGAGTGTCAAACCAGAACAATTCTGGGTCGCACTGAAGGAGAAATGTGCTGAAGCAGGCGGTGAATGGGTGGATATTGTTGATAGGATTTGGGCGTTTGGTCCTCAAGGGGCCGGGGGTTGTCTCCTGATCGATAGCCGTAAAGGTGGCGCTCCCACATCGTGCGTTGTTCTTGTGATCTTTGCGGAGTTATGTGGCAACTCTTCTCGCAGGCTGAAACGGCGCTTAATGCGGGATCAAGTCACGGACGCTGGCTGTGCGGACAACGGGTCACGCAAAGACTTTGACTTCACCGGACACATCGAAACAGGATTTCAGCTTGCTACCTTCCAGGGTCCGCTGTGTGCTGAGCCCGTCGAAGGAATTGGGTATTTCATCGAAGACGTGCAGGTTGACACTGAAAGCCTGGAGAAGGAGATGGGTACGTGATTATCCCGGATGAAGTGAAACTTGTAGCTGATGTGTATCTGCAGTTCAGAATAGGTTGACTCAGGTGACCGGCTCGGTAATTTCCGCCGTGAGAGATGCCTGTAAGAATGCCTTGTTGGATTGGTCTCCAAGACTCAAGTTGGCAATGTATTCGTGTGATATCCAAGCGTCCAGTAAGTTGCCGATGCGTGGTTCAGTAGACGCCGACTGATCCGTCTTTTCTGTAAGCGGACGTCCTTGGGAAAGTCTATGGCGTGGTGGCAAAGCGACGTGGCCGGATCGTCGGGGAAGAAATGAAAGAGGGCATGAACTACTTCACAATCTCCGCGCTACTGCCAGTGGTGGAAAGCTTCGGCTTTGCGGACGGTACGCGAGTTTTCCCGTAAAAGGCACATGGATTGACAGGAACCCTTGGCAAAGACATAAGAAAACGTACGTCCGGTGCCGCAAGCCCTCAATTGATTTTTAGCGGGTAAGCCTGAAGTGAAGGAATCGATAGGAGGCGGTGCTGAGTCAATACGGACAGATACGAGATGCTCGATCAGGATCCTTTCTGGGTACCCACGACGGAGGAGGAGCTAGAGGATCTGGGTGAGAAAGCAGACCGATCCAACCTGGCCAAAGAATACATGGATGCCGTGCGTGAACGCAAGGGGATGTTTGTTGACAGAAAGCTTGTACAGTTCGCGGAGAAGCAAAGGACACTGAAGCGATGAAAGTTAGGGGATACAGTACAAGTACAGTACGGTACGGTACACCAGGCTACACATGCCAGCGTACGATTATGAAATGAATGTTTTGGCGGACGTGGCAGCCAAATGTCAAGACAGACGCGGTAGCGACGGGAACCATATACGTGATTATGTAACACGTTACTGAGCCAGAAGATCCATATTTCCTTGAACCTATTCTCTCCGCTTCTCCCCTTTCCCCGTCCTCAACGCTCTACCCTTCCCCCAATCCCTCCCCCTTAGCCATGGCGACACCCGGTGACGCTGATGGAGCGCCGACTTACCAGAGTGGTGTTAGTCCGGAGGAGGGACCCGAAGAGCAATATATCACCACGTTCTTCTGTCGTGCTTTATTTGATTATCAGACTGACGATGCCTCATCCTTGTCCTTTCACAAGAACGATATAATCGAGGTCTTGACCCAGCTCGAATCCGGCTGGTGGGATGGTCTTCTGGGCGAAGAGCGCGGTTGGTTCCCCTCCAATTATGTCGCCATAATGTCCGAAGAAGAAGCAGAGCATGCCCTGACCCACTATGAACAGCAAGAGTTGCAACCTGTCCAACAGGACTCCTCCCAAGACTCTCAGGAGAGGACCAGCCCTCCTCGGACAGACGTCGTTCAGGACCATTATGCTCCGAAACCCGACTGGAGTCCAGGCGAGCTCGCCGACTCTTCGAATGCCTTCCTGGGACTTGGAAATGCCGTTCCCGCAAGACCAACTATGTCGAATGATTTTTGGATGCCACAAGTTACGCAGGACGGGCAGGTAAGCCGTTCCACTCCGAGTTCCAACCTGTACACCGATCATCATTGGCTCTGGTAGATCTACTATGTCAACACGCAGACAGGTCAACACTCTCGCGACTTGCCACTCGACATGGATGACACTTCTGACGGTGACCTCGCGGGCTTGACCGCTTCACAACCGAGCGCTCGCGCCGGGACAGGCGCCGGACTCGGGTTTGGTGTCCTAGCGGACACTGCCCTGGCTGGCTTTGGTATACCAAAACGGTCGAACACTCCGGAGCCTTGGACTAGACGACTTGCCGACGACGGCATGTCGTATTTCTACTTGAACAAGCTTACTAGTGAAGTGAGCTGGACACTTCCGGAGATCGAGCCCCCGATCAAGAATGGCCGCGCTCGTGCCCTCACCAATTCTTCTACGTCCTCCTCAGATTTCTTAAGTAGTCATGACGAAGAAGATCAGATCACCCGCTCTCGGTCAAACTCTGCGGCACGGCAGGACCACGGGATGCGGGCGCGCAGCAAAAGCACCTCCGAGCACATTAGTGATTCGGATGACTCCGCAATCTATTCTTCTTCGGATCCTGATATCTCTCCGTCCACTAGCCGAAGTTCCCAGAATGGTCAACAAGACGTAGTTCCGATGACGGTCCAGCGAAATACCACCTTGGAGCTTACTGCTGCCGAGAGAATCGCCCAGTCGCTACAGCAATCCCTCGCGCCTCCTCCCCCGGATCTAATCTTCGACATTTCACATCTTGCCCGGGATGCCATTGCGTCCGTTGTTCAGAAGAACCAATCATTCGCTGGAATTTCTCGTCGGCTCGAACACGCTCAAGTCCTTGACAACTTGATCAGATTGGTCGTCGTTGCTGTTCGCAACCTTCTCTATATCTCTGCACCCACATGCGGCCATATACCAAATCAAGTTATCCCTCGAGATGGTCGGGAACAACGTGAGAGTACAGCTGCACAAACGCTTCTCAAACCCGCACAACGGAAGGTGACGGCAACGTTATCCAAGCTAGTCCTCTCAGCACGTGCCATGGAATACGATTCGGGTCCCGCTGCGCAGGAAACCGCCTCTCGCATTGAGAATGATGCAGAGGAACTCGATAGGGCCATCGTCGCTTTTGTCCTGGAAGTCCAGAAATACCACAGCGAACAACAGCAAACGGCGGTTGGAGCCAAGCGAGTGCAAGGCTGTTTCTCCGTGGTTCAGGTTGGCATTGGACTAGTTGGAGCCGGTCATGGTGGAACATGGAAAGGATTCGGCTGGGTTCCTATGGATGACACAGAGGAGTTCCCCCAAATTGTCCTCAGCTTGGATGCATTCTCTGAATTCAAGACGCATATGGTGTCTGTGCAAGCAAAGTTTGGAAACCTGCATACCGTTTTGAGAAACCGGATTGACGAGTCTTGTGAGTACCGTCTGTTACCATGGTTATTGCTGGAACTTGATGTCTGGACAGATCAACGTGTATGGATGGCTAGCAAGGATCTTCTCACAGGGCTACTAACGCTTCTGCTGTTTGTGTCCAATCTTCATATCGCTCGCCATGTCGACATCGATGGATTTTACTCGGAATCCGCAGTCGAGGACAACGGCGCATTATACTCTCAGACAGTGGACAAGGCACGGCTGTTGAGTCGCACTCTAGAGTCTGTCATGCAAGCGCTCTATGACGACGCGACTATCATGCTTTTGACCACCCAACATATCCGTCCGCCTGCAAGGAGAGGGGCCTCTGATAGCGATGACTATTACGACTATCTGGATGCGATAGCCTCATCGATCAAGTCGAATCTCCAATTCCTTCTACAGACTCTCGATGCTCTGCTATCCGTGGGACACGATCAAGCGGACATCGCTGAAGGAGATTACAAGGGCGCAATCGAGTGGCGGGTGTCGCGTTTGAGCGTCATGGATAGCCATTATGATGTGCGACCTATGTCGGTTCTCAACCCTGCCGACCCGGAGAGTGAAGATATCGTTGATATGGAAGTAGCATTTGGCGCTGCAGGAAGCAAGAAGGGGACAGTGCACCCCGACCGAATTCCGTCGTTCCGCAGCCAATCTCAGATGTCTGACAATACGATCACTTTGGATGATCTCCCCAAAACCGGATATGCACCGAGTACATCAAGTGATTATGCGTTGTCGGCACATACTCTGATTGCATCAGAGAGGCAGGAGCGATCCTCGAGCGATACAATGTCATATAATGATGATGAATGTAGGTTTCTTCTCTGCTTTATCCCCAGCATTAGTCACAACGTATTACAGCGACCGTTGCTCGGACTGCTACGAACGCGCAGAAGATAAAGAAGATATTCGGCGACGACGCTCCTGAACATATCGTCAGTTCAAAACCGTGGTATCTGCGGCCGGATTACACCAAGGAAGACATGGTCATCGATGTAGATGGTAGTGTACGCGCTGGGACGGCCCCTGCTCTGGTGGAACGCCTCACGTCACATGAAACTGGCGGTACGTACTTCGCGACAGCACGACAGACTTCCCCAATGACCCGTTGATCAGACCCAACCTTCATCAAGACGTTCTTAATGACATATAAGTCATTCACGACCCTGGATGATCTTTTCGAACTCCTTGCCCGACGATTCTACATCCAGCCACCTCATAACTTAACTACCACTGAGATGGAGGAATGGAGAAAGCTCAAGCAACATATTATTCGGATGAGGTTCGTTCTTATTATCTTCGCCTGGCTTTGTCTTGAAATGTCTGTCGTAGGGTGCTCAATACATTGAAAGCCATGGTAACTGATGACGATTTCCTCGAGAAGGAAGACATGTACATTCTCGACCGCATGAAGGAGTTCCTGCTTCAGGAGGCTGCCAGCAAGATTGCAATATCTAAGCAACTGGTGAATTTAATCGATCGTGCTGTAGGTCTTATGCGACTAGCAAAATACCCTCTTTCTCATAAGCTTCCAGCGCGCCGGAGAACTTAAGAAGACGATTACGCCGAATTTAGTGTCCCCTCCAACGTCCATTGTGCCCAAGGCAGGCAAACGAGTGAAGCTCCTGGACGTTGATCCTCTGGAGTTAGCGCGACAGTTGACGATTGTGGAAAGTCAGTTGTACCAAAAAATCCGCCCGATGGAATGTCTGTCGAGATCACGGGAACAAAAGACCGATCACAACGATAATATCGCTCGTGTCATTCAAACCAGTAACAGAGTATGTCCACGCTTTTGAATGGATGCAGGAACTGACGCTTGGCGCAAGATTGCGAACTGGGTTGCTGACACTGTCCTATTTTACGAGGACTCCAGGAAACGAGCAACTATTCTCAAGCATTTCATCCTCGTCGCTGACGTGAGTTGCCTGATACTATGGCATTTGAGATCACTCCTGACTCGCACGATAGCGTTGTCGATCTTTGCACAACTATTCTAGTATGGTCGCTATCGTATCTGGGCTAAATTCACCTCCTATTCGTCGATTGAAGCGTTCCTGGGAACAAGTCAATTCAAGACACATAACGCAACTCAACACTTGCGAAATGACAATTGATTCGGCAAAGAATTTCACGAATTACCGCTCGACGCTTGCCAAAATCGCACCCCCCTGTGTGCCCTTTATTGGTGAGGACATATAGAGTGACCAAGTCAGCTGGATTCTGACTTGAGACGGTCCAGGTGTTTTCCTTACCACGTTGACGTTCATTCAAGACGGTTCCAAAGACACCTTGGAAGGTCATTTAGTGAATTTCAGGAAGCGCCAGAAGGCCTCCGAAGTCATTCAAGATATTCAACGTTGGCAAACGCTGCCTCATCACTTCCATCCACTCTCGGCCGTCCAGATATACATCGAAGAGTCCCTCGGGAAGTTCAGTGACCAGGTTGACGTCGGTGATATGTTCTGGAATCTTAGTTTGGAGCGAGAGCCTCGTGAGAGGGAAGATGAGAAGATGGCACGATTGTTACAGGAGAGCGGATTTCTGTAGATGGGGGCGATGCATCGTTGTGCTGTATGGTTATGGACCGAGGATTGCTTACTATTCTTCTATTACTCACTGGCACTGCATTCTCAAACGAATCTAACATGACGTGGACACATTGAGACTACTTCTTAAAGTATTACATAGGTACAATAACAGGCCCGAGAGGGCCATGTGAAATGATGTCAATGGAAAATTGTCAAACACCAAGACGATGCATATGAATCTCATCTCCCTGCTATCGGTCGTTCGTGTGTTAGTCCTAACTCGGAGACGTGCCACCACTGCGCGCACCCTGTGACTGGTAGTGCGCAAAGTTTGAGCCCCTTGGCACGTTTCCGCCATAGCTCGTTGACTGATAATTGGCGGCGTAGGAGCCTATCCGTTCATGAGCGGAACGCCGAACCTTTCATGAGAGAACGAATGCACGATGCATGTAGCTAGTACATACCGCGCAGCACGCCTCGCCGTCTATAGTCCAGACAGTGCAACAGGAACATCCTAATTGTGTTCAACGCCCCAGGGATGACGACGTACGCGAGTACGACGATCGCTATGGTAGTGAGTGTATGGGCTACCGCTTTGAAAGCAAAAGCGAGTCGGTCGTTGGCAACACCACAACGTAACGGATGTGAGGGGGACGAACCGTATTCCTCCAATGCGATCAAGGCTGCGACGAACTCGTTTCGGAAGGTCTCGAACGGGGGCCAAGTCCACACGACCAAGAAGACTTGGGAGAGGTAGGACCAAAGGCCGATGCTGAGATCGGTGATCAACGTCCAGATGACGAGCAGGAGCTCGAGGATCCTGTCGCTCAGGTCTGAAAAATCCATGCCTGGGCTATGTGTGGGTGGCATTATTGACGACGGGTGTTGGGAGGTGAACGTTGCAGGGAGTCACGCTGCAGTGCGGCTGCACAGGAACTAATGTCCTGAAACGGTGAATTGTGGACGTTGTAGCGGCGCCCCGTCTGAACAAGAACGTCCATCAACCGAGAAATTTGAGAGCGTTGGTATGTACGTTACAGACGTATGCACAGTCGGCAGAGGCATCTACTAAAGCCCTAGGACCGCCGAGCTGGCATGTCCCAAAAGGAATCCTCTTTCTTCGAGCGAGAGCGCGATCGTCTCTCCGCCGAAATTACCGCCGTAAGCGTTCATGGCATCGTCGGAGCGAGCAGAATACGCATTGACACGACCTGGCAGGGATTCGAAGAGCTGCTCTCCTCGAGCAACGTCCTCAACCGCAAGCTCGAAGAAGTACTCGGGATGACGCGCGAATACGAGACAATCGCATCCCTCTGGCAAAGCTTCCACCAGCTCATGCACGGCCAGAACGAGCTGCCAGACGATCCCAGAGCGGTGCCAGGAACAGGCGCGCACGTCGTCACCAACTCAAGACGTCAATGAGCTCGTTTCGCCACGACTACTGGTAGATAGACACTTTCAGACAAATCGTTCGCGAGACTATCCAATCACAGGCAGTAGAAAGGGAACGGAGCGCGTGTACGTATTAATTGTAGCAAAACAAGAGAAAAGATAGAATGCTGTTTAAAAAATGTCCGTCAAACGTCTGCCCAGGTGGCCACCTGATCAAACCAACGTCAAGACCTGCCTAGACGTGTCGACGACTATATGACTCACCCAGGAGAACCCGGCAAACTCTTGTTGATCGCGGGATGACAACTGACCGTGTACAGGTGTCAACGTCGGTTGTTCACGAGTGAACTCCTCGTCAAAGTTGCTCGTATCAGCGCTGCCATTCTAACGCGAACTTGAGCACCTGAATATCTGGAATTCGAGAGAGCTTACAATGGTCGGGAAGTACGGTGGAGGAATGCGCTTGTTGAACACGTCGTCAAAGTTGACATCCTTGAAGAATGCATGCCTCTTGATCTCCTCAGCGTCTGCTTTGGTTGAACCGAGTCGACGAGTGGGATCCCTTGTCAACAACTGTAGACGAAACACCTCAGTACCCAAGTGGACCAGACTCGTCTGCACAGTACCTTTTGCAGGATCGAAACGGCGTCCCTTGGCATAGTGATCGGGTACAACGGCTCGTCCTCCAAAATGGCGTCGAAAATCTCATCTTCGTCATCGCCACGGAAAGGCGATTGTCCAAGCAGCATTTCATACGTAAGTACCCCAAAGGCCCACCAATCAACGGCGCGCCCATAGCGTTGTTCGAGAAGAATCTAATTCAGTGTGGTCAAATCAGTGACTCCTTGAAAATGTGTCGACCAAGCGAACCTCGGGGGCCATGAATTCTGGAGTGCCACAGAAGGTGCTTGTGGTCGAACCAAACCACATGTCCTCCTTGCAGAGCCCATAGTCCGCAACCTTGACGTGGCCGTCCAGTGTCAGCAAAATGTTGTCAAGCTTCAAGTCCCTGTTAAAGTTGAGCTTCCATAAGATTTTTTTGCAGCATACAGTTGACCCACCGATAGATGATCCCGTTGGCATGGAAGTATTCCAATGCCAAAAGGACTTCGGACGCGTAGAACTTTGCTTGGCGCAGAGAAAATTGTTTGCGCTGAATGTGTAACATGAGGTCTCCTCCGCTAACATACTCCATCACAAAATAGACACGAGTCTCTGTCTGGAAACAGGAATGGAGACCAAGCAAAAAGGGATGGCGTTCACGGGCGGCAGCCAGAAACACGCGCTTCTCCGATCGTGTGCTAAACATCCATGAGCATCTGCCCTCGACCCTATAGAAATGCATATATCACACCTTTCTACTTCATCGTTGTCGATGATGAATTCTTTCTTCAAAACTTTGATCGCATACAAAGCATTGCTTCTCTTTTCTTCCGCGAGCATAACTTTGCCGAAATTTCCCTTTCCAAGAACTGCTAGGAAGTTGAAGTCATCAAGACCAACCTTCCGCTTGCGAGCAGAGGCACGCTGAGTGGAGGACATTGTCTGGGGTACAACCACCTCAGCCTGCTGAGCTCGCTGCGGTACGTATTGTTGGTGCTGCGAAGGTGAAGAAACCTGTGGTAAACTCTGCTGGGGGTACGTAGGCTGCATTCGCCTCGAGTCAGTGGCATTTCGGCTACACATCATCCATAATACTTCACCTGGACCGGGGAGATACCGTAGTCTTCTTGTTCATATGCCGTCGAGGCAGGTGGGGCTGCTGGAGGGAGCAATGGCTCGTTAGGGTAAGCGGGAGGAACAGGCACCCTTGCTCCAGGAGGCGGCCGGGGTGGAACGCTGGATGAAGACTGTTGATGGTATCGAAGGTCGACCCCATCCTGGTTAGGCGTGCGACGACCGTACGGCTCTGCAGGTCCTAATGGTGGTATATCTGCCGTCCCCGTAAGTTGTAATCGATCCACGCCCTGCGTGATGGGGACATCGATTTGGGGGAGGGGTGAGGCCTGGGTCTGAGGGGTCTGGATCTGCGTGACCGGTCTCGCAGCACTGGCACTGGCAGCAGTTCTACCTCCGCGAGCTCGGTTAATATCACGCCAGTCACGAAGCAGTTGATTGGCTGTTTCCATGGACATGCCACAGAAATCGGGAACAAGGTGCGCGCAGTTGGCATGGCAAGTGATCTCACATTCGGTGCACCTCCGGGCATTCTTGCGACCAAGAGGAAGAATGTAACCACAATGGCAACACCAATTAGCGCCCAGGTTGGTGATAGGCTCGAAGCGGTGGGGGATCCGATGGTTGATCTTTTCTTCGTCACCATCCTATATCGTGATGTAGATCAGGGCCACAAGAGAGGGTAGAGAAGAGAAACTACATACACCCGTGTTTGATTTGGAAATACATTTTGTGACCACCTTCTCATAACATTTCTTATGACACGTATATCGGCAATCTTCGCACTGATATCCCAGCGCATTCAGAAGGAAATCGCCACAGAAAGCACAAAGCATGATCTGATAGAATTGCCGTTGGATGAATTTGTGGCCATTCATTTCGTGAACTTCGTCTTTCCGCTTCCTGACGGCACCTTGACGACCGAGACCTCCAGGACCGTCCAAAGGACGCTTCCTCACGTTTTCCTTGACTGTAGCACACTGTCAATAAAGCCATGTAATGCGGGGGCACGGGGTACGAACCAAAATTCAGGTGCAAAGCCAATGCACCCGCAGGTTCGACGGCGAACCATGCATCTATTCCTTCACTCTGAGTTGCGAAACCCGAACCACCGGGTTGACCCATCGAGCCTGGTCCTAGATTCAGCGGGGCATTTACGTCTCCAAAGGCACCAAGTTGCCCAGGAAGTTGCCCAGGGGGTCGCCCGACAGCTGGATCACCGTCCATGGCGCCTGCTGTGACCCAACCGCCCTGACCATTGTCCATCATGACCTTTTGCCTTCTCAGTGCCTCCACGAGATCGCTGATTCGGACCCAAACAAGACCGATAGGGACAGGATGTGGCTCAGAGACTTGTTTGTCGTAGACCGCGATCTCGACTTCGTTTGCTTTGTCGACGGTGATTTCAAAGTCTTCGTTCCAGCGATCCGTGCGAGATTGATGAGAGCGAGCACGTTGAGCTCCTTCGATCTTGAGGGCAACATATGTTTCAATGACCTGCTTAGAAGAGGAACGGATCCTCCCGGAAGAAACGATGGGCGTATGATCGAGCTCACGGGCACCCTTGACGGTGACGAAAAGTTTACCGGACAATGGCTTAGCGCGCATATTCTCCTTGTGCTCGCCTCCTGTGCCTGGCGCCTGAAATTAGAATTTCAAAGGTCACGGGACTTGGATGTAACGCAACCCCACCTGATTGTTGATCGTCCTCTTCGACGTCGTCTAGAATATGTAAATTCTTGTATCGCTTGAGAGCGGACTGTAAGAGTTGAATCTTTCTCTCGCTTTCGACTCGCTTGCTCTCTGCATCTGCGCGAGATTTCTTGTCTCCATCTGCTTGGTATAACTTCGCCATCTTATCAATGCCCTTTTTGTATTGCAGCTCGACCTGGAGCTTGAACTCGAGTTGATGAAGCATCCTGGATATCTTGGCAGTAGTGTGCGGGGTATCTGCCTTGATGAGGTCAAGGTTCGAGTACTGCTTGACCTGAGGGATGCCTTCCTCGCTTCCAAGGAGTGTCTGTGAGGTATCTGAGGAGACAGTGGCACGAGTACTGAGGCTGGAGGAGTCGAAATCTGAGGGCGGGATTTGTGGGAGAGAGCGGTCTCTATCTGGGCCACGGGCCGACTTTGCAGCGGAAGACGGGGAGAGGGGAGAGCTCGCCGATCGAGAAGGATCAGCCTGGAACTTCTTGCGGGCCTGTAGCTCGCGGAGGGTGTCTTCGAAGTAGGATAACGAGCGTTCTGCTTCGCGAATCTTTGCATCGTTGCGTCTCAGGACGTCTGGATTTGAGGTTGCTTGGCGGAGGTGCCTGGAGGCATCGAGCACCTTGCGTTCTGTTTCGATGCGCTTGAGGACATCCTGAATTTTGACGTCGAGCTCGTCGAGCTTTACGGCGATGATGATGAGGTGGTCTGTGCGCGCGGAGTGAGCGGAATGGGACGCACCATGACCGCTCAAGATTAAGCTGGTCGCAGTCTTCGATGGGAGGGCTGTGATACCAAAGATAACAACGCGGTATCCAATAATTATTTCTTTCACTTGGTTATCTCGTAATCATCTTATTTATCTATATATCCTTTTCCGAGTTAGGTAATCCCCTGTTTTCCAATGCCCTCTTTCTCCTGCTCGTCCTCGATCCGTGTCGCGTCACAGGATCACGTCCTCCGTCTCAAAATTACTCATAACCTCGTGCATGGATTGCCATCTGATGTCGTACACAGCGTCAAGCAGCGTCTACCAAAAGGGCTCGACGTTCTCTGGTTATCCGACGTCGCCATCGCCCTCTCTGGCTCGCTCGATGGCCGTGAGGTGGCCGCGCGTGACATTGCGCGATCGGGACTTGCGCACCATCTCCAAAAGCAGTTGAAAGCGGCAAGCTTGCAGCAACCCTTTCTTTCCGTGCGCTCACTTTGCGATCTAGAACGCAGATCGGCTCGGTCTCAACAACGTATCGCGCCCGTTTATCGATGACGCAGACGGCCTGGCCAAAGGTCGGAGTAGATTCGCCATTACTCTCGCCGGCATCTAACACAGCTTTTTCAGTGATGCTGACGCCTTCGCGACCGTTACCGCCCGCGTCACGTCCGCACGCCAATCTGGCTTCCTTGCACCTTGCCTATATCTGGGGTACCACCGCAGGGCGCAATGATGCTATTCACCCCGGTTATCTGGTCGAAGAAGTCGATCCGTTCTCTCCGGCTCTCCTTCTCCCGGCCGAAGTCCTCCTCAATCGTGTGATCGAACAATTTTTAATAAACCACGTTGTGGGGTACGTTGTCCGAGTCACTCACTGAACTCGGCTCAATGCACACTCGGTCAATATAGCCGTTATCCTCTCATCTTTGGGCCTTGGTGCAAGGTAGGTCCGTGTATGCGTCATTGCTTGAGACGTCACTCATCTACTGTCAGAGACTTGACCTAGAGAAGCAATACTTCCCATCCATTGGTCAATCCATGGTGCAGATAATGGGTCGCTCGAGAAATGACTGGTTCTTATCCAAGTGCAAGCGTGTCTTAAAGGTATAATCAGTCCGAGGTCCTGGCTATTGGTACCGATTATGTTGCAGATCGCCCGCCGTCAGCATAAATTTGTCATTCAGACTTCCACTGCCGCGTTGTGTGCTTGCACTAGTACTGATGCCGATGGCGCATCGGATTTAGAAGAGGAAATAGATAATCTTTGCGCAACACCTGTTCTCACGGACCCAGAGGTGCTGTGCGAGAGTCTAGAACAACATTTCCGAGTGGGGGTTCCCCTGCGCCGTTTCAAGGTCGGTCTCATTCTCGCATAATGGAGGGTAAATGTCCGACTACACGGAATTTATATGTAGCCCGCAGCAACACCCCAATTCATAACAGTGCCACAAGATGAGGACGACAGTCTGCTGCTGCCTAGTGTACGTGACCCTGCGATTGATAACTGGGTCGAGCTGTCCGATATCGGGACGCCACTTTACGTTCAGCAGTCCGATTCACACCGAACTGGGCCAGCAGACATGGACATATTGGCCACGGAGGATGGAGCTGAGGAGGATATGTGGCGTTTGGATGAACTTGAAGTGGACACGGATTGCGAGTTTGACACCCAATCGGACAAATCTCTTATCAGTGGAACGATCTCACTCGCAGGCAATACCACGGGTTCACCGGGAACCTGCGATTTTGCGCCTTGTGTGGACTATCACGAGACAGGCTGCAGGGCTGCTGCTGCTGGCGGATTGCGTTATAACGTTTCTCAATTAGCAGTGCTGGAAGATGCCGAAAACGTAATTGATTCGGTGTCACATGCACGGCAGGAGCATGAACATGTTGAAGAGCAGTTGATGCAGGACATGGAGACGTGGGAGATGGACATGATGGAGACCTTTGAGATACTGGACAGCTGCTCGGAGCAGGACTCAGAGTTTTTGAAGTTCGATGAGGAGGAGGAGGACCTGGACTGGCCGGGTGTGGCCGAGAGGTGACAGAATAATAGATTGATCTCAAACTCGAGGACATCCGGGTTCCGAGACATGAGGATGGGTAGATTAAAACTCCGCCACCAGATCTAACTTGGTCCTTTCGTCAAAGCTTCGACCCTCTCTCATCGCCATGTTGCCCTTCAAGCGCAACAAGGTCGACATCAGCGTGAGCGCATCGTCGCCAGCGATCACCCCATCTAACCGTCTATCCAGAAATTGACGGACGAAGAACAAAAGCTCTTCCGGCTCTATGGAAAGCTGCCAACCCATAAGAATATCCTCACAAAAATGCAAAAGGTCTGTTGCTTCTCGTCGTACAATCGTCCGTTGAGGGACGCTCTGCTTCAGGATCGCAAGTATTTCGACTCGGGTGACTATGCTCTCTCCAAGGCGGGCGTCACCCCCCAAAGCACCGTTGGCACCGCTATCCCTAATCCCGAAAAGTACGCATGACTCGCACCCCCCGTCGTCCTCCATTCATCGTGCGCTGCCCCAGCATTCCTCACGCATCGTCCCCTCCGACCTCTCATCAAGGCGGTCTGTCTATATCACCAACAAACAGCTTAAGCATAGCACGAGAAAGTTCCTTGTCTCATTCCGACAGCGACGACAAGTCGAAAGATGACAAGGAATCAGATAGCCAAACCAACGGGGAAGAATCAGAGACGTGAGGTCGCGTCGAACGTGTTCATTCTGCTGTCCCATCTCAGACTCTCGACTGCTGTTCAGTATTCCCCCTCGCCTTGATCATATCTGTCCATGGCTCGACACCTTGTCTACCTTGTAAATCAGGTGGCTCCACTTGCATCGCCGTACCACCATCCTACCGTCTTGAATTCGTGTATTATCACCTGTAGGATTTATATGCACATTGTGCCACTCTAATAATATCACTCAGATCACCTAATTGATTTGGCGAATCGCGCTTTTGGTGATTGTGCGGTAATTTGTACACGCGCCTTGACTTTTACCGTAACTCTTCCATCGTTCAGTTTGTTTACAATGTCGCTCGACACCTACCGCTCCGAAGTCGCTCAGCATTTCAGCGAGGCCGTAGCCTCGGACGACACCCTGGTCAACGAATGTAAGCGCGCTCGCGACCTCGCACCGTCCGCCTGCCCACGCATTTCATGATATGACTCAAGGCATGAGCATGTGTAAAATGTACAACATCTGCGTAGAGGACCTCTCGTACAAGTGGCAAGCACTCTCTTATTCCAACACTCACACGCTCTCCATCTTCACTCTCAAATCCGTTCCCGATCTCAAGGCGAAACTGCAGCAGGACCTCGACAAAATCAATGCCACCAAAACTGCTTTGCGCGTCGCAGGAATTCACCCCTTTGGAAGAGGGCGAGGCGCGTTTGCGGGGGTGCCGACGGCAGGGGCCCTCGACGGGAATCTCAAAATCAGGCCACTGCAGCCAAGCACCATCAAGTCAGAGGTCGCTACGTTTTATCGTCCGAGCAGAGTCGTGTTGAAAGGGCCCAAGTCGGATGAAGCATCTCGGAACCGTCGCGCCTGTGAGGGCATCGATGCCTGAATTGGCGAGCGCGTTCGCTAACGATCTTTGTCTCAGATTACTATATGTACGAAAAAGTGACAGGGCGAAGTGAAGGTGGAGCCTTTTCTTCTTTGTTTTGCGTCTTTCTGGGCAAACTCACCACGCGACGCACTAGTCTTGGACGATCGTATCGACGAGTTTGCTGATCTCGTTCAGAGGCATTATCATATCGACGAACTTGCCGATCCAAGCGCCGCCACAGAGGTTCGTTGTCATTATTTGACTGTACATATGATTCACGCTCGTACTAGGAAACCACGACCGTAGTCGGGCGGATAGTCCATGATGCGGAAGTATCCGCGTCAGGGGCAAAATTCAATGAATCGTCTTTGGTCCTGGAATCTTCCCGAATGATGGGGTCAGGAATCCGCGTCCCGATACGTTTCTCTCCAGAAACCAAGTTGCGGGGTGCAGTCAAAGGTGCTGGCGGGATGAGCTTCTTTCCTGGTGCGATCGTGGCGTTGCGTGGCCGTAATGGTGGAGGTGGTTTTTACCTTGTGGAGGAACTACTGTCGGTACGTTTTACGTCTCCCGTACCAACAATCTGTCCAGGACAAACTGACATGCGTTCCAGCTTCCTCCGATCACAGCACCTTCGCTGCCTCCCAGTGACGCCGACGCCGCATTTAAAATGTGTATTGCATGCGGGCCCTTCAGCATGGACTCGGATTTGGAATACAAACACTGGAAAGGCTTGGTCGAGAAAATGAAAGCAGACAAACCTGCGGTCATACTCTTGGTACGACGATTCTATGTCCAGCTTTCGAACGTGTCCGATCACTTGTACGCAGATTGGTCCCTTCGTTGACGCAGCGAATTCGCGCATCAAGGATGGGGACGTGGACGAAACTCCTCAGGAGTTATTTGAACGGCAGTTTACTCAGCAATTGCAGGAATTTTTGGTCCAGTCCCCGGACAGTCTTGTGCTGTTAGTTCCGAGCATCAACGATGTGATCAGCGAACATGCTGTATTTCCGCAGTGCGAGCTCAACAACAAAGTGTTGAGCAAGGATTCCGTGAGCTTGGTTTTCATGCCAGGAATAACACCTTCTCATGGCTTTTACAGCACTTCCGCCTGCTACCAAACCCTTGCCGCTTTTCTATAAACGGGATCTCGTTCGCGGTGACGAGCGTTGATACCTTGTTTCATCTACGAAAGGAGGAGTACTTTAGGCGAACACCAGAGGTTGATCTGCTGACCCCGGCATCCGAGCCTGCGACGGATATCATGTCCAATGTCGCACGTAATCTTCTCCAGCAACGAAGGTGACCTATTCACATACTGTCTCAAACCATTTCATGACCTTGGAGTAGCTTTTACCCCGTATTCCCGACTCCATTAGATCTTGCGCATGAAGTCAACCTTGATGTCACGCACTCGGAGGGGATCAAGTTGGTGGAGGGTGAAGACGACCGGGCACCGCATGTGCTCGTGCTTCCAAGTCGCCTGAAACATTTCTTCAAGGTGAGCCCATCTGCGTTTGGATGCGGCATTTGGTTTGGCTTTATGGTTGCCCCCGTCCCAGGCGGTGGACGGCACAACCGTTGTCAATCCATCGTTTGTATCAAAAGGTACATATATGACGTTAGCATATGCTGGTCAAGGGTCAGGTCCAGCAACGGACCGCATATCAGTAGAAATATCAAAGATTTCATAGAAATCATTCTACTGCATCTTCTATTTATGAAAGATGCGGGTGTCCACTCGCTTTTCATGAGCTATGATCGGGTTGCACATCTTTGAAAGCGTCACCCAGTGCCTTGGTTGCGTCCGCCACCATGGTCCTCGCCGTGGCCAGGACACCGTCCATCCCCAGTGTCTGGTGCGGAACGCCCTTATACGTCTTGATTTCCACCTTGACTCCTAGTCCTCTCAACTTCTCTCCATATGCAATGCCCTCGTCCCTGAGTATGTCCAGCTCACATACACCTACCCACGCGGGAGGGGCGCTGGCCAGGAGTCTTTCGGGTGCAAAAATGGGGGAGTTATCCCAGTTTCTCCACGTGGTACGGTCGGGAAGGTAATTGTGGCGGAACCACATCATGCGACCCGTGTTGAGCCAGACCGTGTCTTTCATCTCCTTCCAGGATGGATACACGTCGCCAGAGTCGGAGGCGGTGTTGTCGGTGACTGCAGACGCCCCATGAGTCGACGGACGGTCGTGAACGGAGGACGGATGAACGTACCGGGCACGACGAGAAGCTGAAACAGAATTGGGATGGGTGGGTTCAGCTCCTGGGCCTTGAGTGACACGATTGCTGCTAGGTTTCCGCCGCTGCGGGGACGTGAGTAACGCACTCGACGCACGCCGATGTCATGTGTGTCACTAACCTTGATGAGCCTCCGACGGCGATCTTCGTGATGTCGGCGTTGAGCTCTGATTTGCCGTTTCGGTGGATCCACTGGAGGGCATCGATCGTGTCGATGACAGCTGCGGGGTATGGGTTCTCGGGGGCGAGTCGGTAGTCGAGGCAGATGGTGAGACAGCGATTTTCTGTTCGCGGGAGGACGAAACGACGTGAGTTGAGATAAGAGGCAAACGCGACGACGGACATACCCTTGCATTGGCGTGCGGAAAACGACGCTTGGGTGTGCAGGCCACCCAGGGTCCACCCACCTATCGAGTAGCCCGTTATCAGGCGACGTTGTACGAGAGACGCGCGCGACGGGACCTACCTCCATGGATGTAAAGGAATACGGGCCAGCCTCGGAGGGGTGCGTCTCCCTCGGGGGTGTACACGCGTATCTTGCAGTTATCCAGGGCAATGTCTCTCACGGAGCCTATCTGAACGACAGGGGAGCTCCCGGGTACGACAGGGAGGCTGCGAATGTCGGGGTTCCATGGGATGGTGTGGGGAGGGACAACAGGCGCGATGTGTTTGTTATGAAATGGGACGTACTCGGGGTCGAGCCGGGGGAGGATGTCGGGATGGATGGGCTGGTGGAGCGTCACAGTTTTCGACTCGGACATGGGTTCTTTTCTTGATTCACATGTAATCGATGGGCTGGGTTTATTATATGGAGGGGGCAGCTGGACACATGACCTGGTTCAAAAATGGGGCCTCGGAGAGGCGATAAGGTTATTTATGTGGTCGACCGAATGACATCGCTGGATTATTATCAGCTTTTGTTCGGGGTTCGCATGTACTGGTGTCATTTGACTCGACTGCGAGGCATTTCCCAGGGCAAGACTGAGCGCTGAGCAAAAGCGTGACTCTCAGACGCCACTGAGAGGCGATATGAACGGGTTTATACGTACTATCCATCCCTGCGGATAAGAATAGGCTCTCCTTCAAACCGAAAGTCGACAGTTCGACTTTGGTTCTTCCACATCTATGCGGCTGAAAATGAATGAGCGACAGCTTCCCAGAGTTGAATACTCATGAGGCTTGGGATCACCCACCATTGAACGCATCTTCGCTGCGGGACCGACGCCTAGAGTGACAAAGACTCGGAAGAAACCTAGTACGTGGCTGGGAGATTTAAAGGCTCGGAATTGTTCTTCGAGTCCTGACCGTCTTGCCGGAGAAGCTTATCGGTAGTGGCAGCTCGGTCGTAGCACACGGTGTGTGGTGTGCGCCGAGCATTGAATAAGCCAGACTCGACCACAATAGCGGCGTTGTGAAGGTTGACGACAAGAACGGAAGTCAGGGGTAAAAGACCTGTTTTTGGGCAAGCACTGACATTGACAACGCATCTTGCACTGACCATGGGCGAGGGACTGTCGTCAAAAAGCAAACGCAGCAGACACAAGGACGGCGAACACAGCACGAAAAAGAAGCACAAGTCATCGCATCGCGAGTCGAGCAAAAGACACAGACACAGCGAACACGACTCAGTTCACATCACCGACGATGATCCCAACGACGACGACATGTGGGTCGAAAAGAACATCGACATCGACGGCGAGCGGGTGCGTACGCCCATTTTCTCGCGCGGGACACGCTCATATTCAACGCTCAGCTTCTCGCAAAGGACATTCCGAACGCGGAGAGCCTCAAGTTGACATCTCACGCGCGCGCCGCTGAAGAGGATCCCGTACCTCCGCCCACTACGACCACGGAAACTAAACTGCAGCGCGATGAGTGGATGCTTCTTCCATCCTCCGACGCACCGATACCCTCCAGCTCTTCCCGGCCTCTCGCGCAACAGCTTCCCTCAGGCGACGATGTCTACACGGAGGGTTACGGGGAGCCCTCTGACTCTGGACGAACCCCTGATGGTACAGTCGACTTCTTCTCTTCCCTCGGTACGGAGAAGAAGCGCAAGTCACAACCGGACAAGCCAGACCCCGACAAGGTATTTCACACCATTCACCCTTAACCCCAGTTCACTAACCTCAGTCATGGCAGCCGAAAGTGAGTGCTCGGGAACTCAACACAGACCTTCGAGGAGGAAGTAGCACGGATGCGAGTGCTCCACCCCCTCCACCAAAATCCGTTACTCCCGGAGGACCCGGTTCAAACTGGCGCATGATGCGTCTTCGCCGAGTCTATGAAACCGCAGAGGAGGAGAACCGGCCAGTGGAAGAAGTCGCTTCTGAACGCTTTGGCACGATCCAAGCATTTGAAGAGGCCAGGGAGGAGCGACGCATCCTAGACGAGCGCGAGGGTAAGCGTAGCGCAAAGAGAGCCGATCGCAAAGGCACAGATCGGGAGCCAGCAGGCGAAAGGCGCTTCATGTTCACGGACGTAGGTGCTAGCGGTACATCGAGTCGCAGCTCGTCGTTCCGTCGACCGGCTACTGCGGACCACAGTGCACCAACGACTCCTTCTCCTTCTACTCGGCCTGCGAAGTCAGTCCCAGAACGCCGATTTGACTCGTTGCGTTTACCCTCTCAGGCGCCATCGCCGCTCGCACAATCACATACACCTATCCCCAGCGTCATGACTCCCTCCGTCGCTGCAGTTTCTACTGGACGTGCAATGTCTCCCTCCTCGCTGAACAGACTACAAGCCCAGGTTTTACGCGCAAAACTCGCAAACTCTTCGAATGCGGCCAAGCTTGAGCAAGAATATGAGGAACAATTGCGGACGGCCCGTGGTGAACCCGGACAACCGATCGTAAGGACCAAGGTTGAGGTGTTGCCCACTCTGGATGCACGCGGGCGCTTGTATGATGTCGGACATGGTAAAGACGATGCGGCACCACTTGCGGGTAACCGTAAGAAAAAAGAGAAGGTCGTTTTCCCACTCATTGTGGTGGTGTACATTATCCTAACCTGAGCTTGCTTTTTTCAGTTCGAAACTCGAGACCCCAAAACCGGTGATATCGTGCGCTACAATGCGGACGACGACGAAATCACCCTTGGAGAGATGTTGCGTCAAGAACGATTTGGTGCAGGCATTTCTGATCAGAAAAGTTTGGATGCTCAGTATGCCAAGGCACTAATGGGTGATGGCAAATTCGAGGTTGGTCTTGAAAACTTGAAGTTATATGTGTACCTCCCCTCACACATTGCATTCTTAGAACGATCTTGACTATATTGACGACAACGCTGAACGTCTTGCAAGGCAGAAAATGCGCTCCGATGCCATGAAGCGACAATTTGCCATCAACGGTATGTACGATCCGTTGTACTCTTATGGGTTTTCTCAACGACAGGATATTGTACACCAGACTATAAACGCACGCAGAAAGCCTTGGCCACTTGTCAGTTTTGCTATGGGGAAGATGATTCGCCACCGAAAGCACCTGTCGTTGCAATGGGAACCCGAGCTTATCTCTCTTGCACTCTTACCGAGGAATTACTGGAGGGGCATTGTCTCATTGTTCCCATTCAGCACCACCTGACGATGCTTGAAGCCGATGACGACGTTTGGGATGAAGTTCGGGTCTGTACACCCTCGTCTAGTTTGCATAAAGGTTAATGATGTCCTCTGCAGAACTTTATGAAGAGCCTCATGAAGATGTTTGCGGAGGAAGACAAGGGCGTTGTGTTTTATGAAACGGTAATTAGCCTGAAATGGCAAAAGCACACATGCATCGAATGCGTGCCTCTTCCTTGGGCACAGTACGATGACATACCTCAGTACTTCAAGGTGCGACTTTCGTTTCGCTTGCCTGATCAAAGCTAATAAATGCATTATGACACAGGAATCCATACTGGCGTCCGAGGCTGAATGGTCGCAGCACAAGAAAGTAATCGACTTATCTGCAAGACCCGGAGGATTCCGTCGCGCGATGGTTCCCAACCTGCCCTACTTTATGGTCCAGTTTGATCACAAAGGCGAACGTGGTTATGGACATGTCATCGAAGGCACTGGAGAGTCTGCAGCACACGGGGAGGAGGACGGTGGTCTCGATGAAGGAGAGAAAGGAGGTGGTGAATTCCCCAAGTAGGTTCACGGCTACCATATAGTTTTACTAGTGCGCTGACCGGCTGGGTGCAGATACTTTGCAGCAGAAATTATAGGGAACGTGATGGATGTTGAACCAAGGCGGTGGAGGCGACCGCAGAGACTGGATCACCGGAGTCAAAAAGATCGAATAGACCGCTTCAAGAAGAAATACGACAAGTATGACTGGACTGGATTGATTGGCAAATGAGTTTACGGAGGCGTACTAGTAGTGTGATATGTATGTGATGTATAGTATGAACGGAGTCGTGTGACTTGTAGTACCCGATGTTTCGCGCAACCTCGAATTCACGCATATTCAGCGTCTTCAACGCTACGGTCGCTCGCCGCCTGAGCACGTCCACGTCCAGCGAGCCGACTCTGCGTCGCTCGTATCTCTATGGTTCGTTCCAACTACAAGCACGCTCTGTCGATTAATCCCTCGCAGTTCCCGCCTCGTCGGACCGCATGCTCGACAAGTCACTCAACCTCGGAGCTCCCGCAGACGTCGTCATTTATGACCTCGAGGATAGCGTTTCTCCGACCCCACAGGAAAAGAAAGCGGCCCGGGAGCGGCTCAGTCATTTCTTGCATGTCCGTAGTCTCCTCGAAGACGTGGTGCTAGTGCTCATGAAGAACAAATTAATGACAGACGACGCCCAAGGAGAATCTGCCTGCTTCCGAGCGTGTCGCTGTCCGACTAAACGATGTAACAACGCCCTTTTTCGAGCAAGATATGGCTGAAATTGTACGTTGTCTCGTTTCTGTGACATGGCATCAACGCAAACTCCTCGGCAAAGCTCAGACACCCCTCTGTGGGCACGCTCGTCCTCCCCAAGATTCACTCTGTCCAAGATCTGCACCACGTCTCGAGCGCCATACGTAATTGGCACGCATCGTCCACCCCACTGCGCATCGTAGCCAGCATTGAGAGCGCACGTTCTGTGGTGGGCTTGAAGGATATCGCAAGCTGGAAATCCGAATTCGGGACTGAGCTGGGCGGAAAATTGATAGCACTTTTGGTGAGTTCATCCTCCGATTCTGATCCACGGGGTCCTGACGGTCAGCAACTAGTTTGCCGCAGAGGATTGTATGCGATCGTGCATTCTTCCTTGGAAATTCGATGTGTGACGTTGGTCACAGATTGCGCAGACACGTCTGTGGTACGGACGACGTCTCGACAAGAGTTGCTCTTTGTACGTTCGCAGATTGTGATCACGGCCAAGGCGTTCGGGCTGGAGGCAATAGACATGGCAGGTCAAAGCATTTTGCATTATTTCGGTGTTTGACAGGCATTTCAGGTATGCGTGAATTACAAGGACCCGGAATACCTACGGGAAGAATGTCAAGACGGCAAGCGACTCGGCTTTACAGGGAAGGTATGATTGAATTGTTGGCACACATGACTCGGACTCATGCTCGTGTGGCAGCAAGCAATTCATCCAAACCAGATAAAGACTGTTAACTCCTCCTTTGTGCCGACGTTCCACGGTGCGGGCGTTCTATCTCGAATTGTGAACAGATACTTATGAGTGTGGGATCGATGGCGAAACACAGAGATCCTCCGCGCAGCCAAGATTCTCCACAAGATGAATGTCGCACATTCGAATCAGAAGGGTGCAGTTGGGCTTGAGATGGAAGGTGGGGGTAAGGAGATGATTGATGCGCCGATGCTGAAACAGGTGGGATCCATTCGTCCTCAGGCTGAAGGGTTCGAAGCTCACGGTGGATGCGATGCAGGCCGAGAACGTTATACGGCTTGCACGCGCTGCTGGCTGTGATATTCCTCATGTTGATTGATTGTTGGTGTTCCTGCTTGAGATTGATTGCGCAGCACATGGAGCACAATGGAGAACAATCTAGAAACGAGTAGGCAGTGCTGTGACTCACTCCACAGCACAGCAACTTGGTCTAATATATGTCTCGACGCAGCCGAGATTGATCGTGAATGTCAGACTATGGAGTCTTTAGGACAATGGAGAACAGTCTAGTACTGTGACTCAGTGACAGCACAGCAACGAACTTGGTCCCATAAATATCTCACACGAAGTTGAAGCGCCGTAGAATCTTTTACGAACACAACCAACACAACCTAACATGAGTGGTAACAGAGATGGTGGTGGCCGTGGCCGTGGTCGCGGTCAGCGAGGGGGCGCCGGCTTCTCCGGTGGTCCTCCTAGAGGGAGCAGTCCCAGTGGCCAGAGTGGGTATCGAGGTAGAGGTGGAGGCGGTGGGCCACCAGGTGGGGGGGGCTCTGGAGACGTCTTCGGAGGTCCCCCATCTGTTGACCTGCGCCTCACCGCCTCCGGCGGGACTCAAGCCCTCCTCAAGACGTTGCAGACAATCCCGCACGACCCTGCTCGTCCCACTCGTCCTGGCTTCGGAACACTCGGCAAAGCCGGGGTTCTTCGAACCAACTTCTTCCCGGTCAAGTTCCCCAAGAATGGCGTCATCTACGACTACCGCGTCGATTTTTCCCCCACGACCGACCTCAGGAGCATCAAATCCCGTTTGTTCGAGTTGCTCGAGCAGAGTGCTCATCCGGGCTGGCAGGAATATGTCCCATTCATTGCTCATGACGGCAGCGCGAAGCTGGTTTCCTCGAAGAAACTACCCCAGCCTCTCGACATTCCCATCCTCTTCCTCAAGGAAGGCCAAGCAAAGCCTGGCAAACGGGACAAGACCTATACCGTATCCATCGTTTTCACCCAGGAATTGAAGTACAGTGATCTCGACGCGTAAGTCCGGCTGTCGCAGACGCGTCTCGCTCGCTCAGCATGTTGTCGTCGCAGGTTCACCAACGCCAAACCTGCTTTCCGAGGTTACGATTTTGCCCCCATCATAGCCGCACACAATTTGATACTTCAACACCATGCTTCTCATCATGGCGTTCGTGTTGGGAAGAACCGATATTTCTTTCCTTCAGACGGGGAGCCCAAGGAGCTTTCCATCGGTATTCAAGCATGGAGGGGCTTCTTCATGTCCGCTCGACCTGTCTTCAAAGAGCTCATGGTCAACGTTGGCGTCTGTATGACCGCGTTCTACACACCTGGGAACCTTGCCGACGCCATGATGGAGTTCCAAAAAAGGTCGAAAGGTGGCATGCCTCGGAGCTTCACAGATAAGCTTAAAGTGACTACTCGTCATCTTGGCTACCAGCAGACGAAGCCGATGAACAAGGTCATGCCTACGACAGCAAGGAAGACAACTTTCTATTGCGACGAATTCAACAAAGAGGTGTCCATCGCAGAATTTTTCCAGAAAAGTACGTACGCCGGCATGTGATTGAGCTACTGGCCGGCCGACTGACTTGCGCTGACAGAGTACAACATCACTTTGAAATACCCCGACTTGCCCGTCGTCGATATTTCTGGCCCAAACGCCAAGCGCCGCATCCTGGTACCGCCTGAAGTATGCGAGATCTTGCCCGGCCAGGCATTCCGTGGCAAACTTGATGATCAGCAGACGACGCTCATGCTCCGCTACGCTTGCAAGCGTCCTGCCGAGAACGCTCATACCATTCTCAACCAAGGATTCCCGTTGCTGGGACTGACGCCGAACAATCAGAAGCTCTCCAACTTTGCCCTCTCGGTCAGTCCCCATATGGCTGGTACGCCGTTCCGGGAGCTTCCCCCTCCCAGCGTCAACTACAGGGTCGGCAGGCCAAACGTGAGGGATGGAGCATGGAATATTCTCGACGTCAAGTTCCAGGTTGGGGGGAATGTGAAGTCGTGGTGGATTATGATGGTCTCGGATCCACAGCAGCTCTTCGATGGACCCGGCGACTCTCGGTTGGCAGGGCTCTGGAAAGGATTCGCTACGAAGTGCGAAAAGAGTGGGATGACAGGCATCAATCAAAACAACCCACCGCACCTTTTGAACGTTAATCTGGTGAACCCCGCGCAAGACCCTGGTAGACAACAATCGCTCGCCCTAATTCGCTCGACGATCCGGGAGAGGTTGGCCCGAGACAAACCATCGTTTATGCTCGTCATTTTGTCTAGGCGCGACAATTACATCTATCCCGGCATCAAGCGTATCTGTGATGTCGAGTTGGGGGTACACACCATTCACATGCAGTCTCAGAAGGTGCTTTCGGATCCGAAGAAACAGGACCAGTACTTTTCGAACGTTGCATTGAAGGTCAACACGAAGCTTGGTGGCATCAATCACAAGTTGGACGACAATAGTTTGAGATGGTTGACAAAGCCACTGAAGACGATGGTCGTTGGGATGGACGTCACCCATCCTGGACCCGGGAGTATCGAGGGGACTCCGTCCATTGCAGCGGTGGTGGCGAGCGTAGACGACAATTTTGTTCAATACCCAGCCAGTCTGAGGTGCCAGCAGACGAGGAAGGAGGTACGTATTCTATCGCTCGAGTCCGCATATACTAAGGCCCGTTGTGAACAGATGATCACGGATCTTTCAGCGATGATGATCGAACGCTTGAAGAAGTACAAGGAAGTTAGTAAATGTCTGCCCGACCGAATATACGTGTTTCGAGATGGCGTGTCCGAGGTCCGTCCGGGATTTCTATCAGTCTAATCTATTTTACCGATCTGCTTCGCAGGGACAATTCGACACGGTCCTCCACGAAGAACTTCCCCAGATGCTCGACGCTTTCAAACGAGTGAGCCCACAAAGTGGCCCTCAAGCAAAAGCATACCGACCTCGATTGTCGATCGTGATTTGCGGCAAGCGTCACCATGCTCGAACTTGGCCCACCAACGAGCTCGGGGACAGGAACGGAAACACGCGCCCTGGGACGGTGGTGGACCAGGGCATCACTGCCGTGTATGTATGCTGGAAAGTCTGACGAGAATATTAGTCTGACCAAATGGCTTCACAGCTTCGACTTTGACTTTTACCTTCAAGCCCACGCGGGTCTGCAGGGACACGTGAAGCCGACGCACTACACTGTCGTATACGACGAAAGCAAGCTCGGTGCCGACGAAGTCCAGCAAGGGATCAACTCGGCGTGCTACCTGTACGCGCGGGCCACCCGATCGGTCAGTCTGATCCCCCCGGCGTACTATGCCGATCTCGCGTGTGAGCGCGGACGGTGCTATCTGAACGATTTTCTGGTGTCTGATGACAAGACGACGACGACATCGAAGGGAAAGGCGAAGGGGGACAAGGAGGTGGAGAAGCAGAGGGTGTATGATGCTGCTATCAAGGCGTGGGGAAACGGCGTTCATGCGAACTTGGCTGGGACCATGTTCTATATCTGAGTGTTTGAAACATGCGAGGAATTTATAGAGCGTGCTTGTATGGTGTTCGTTTCCTGCTGTACAGTACATTATATCTACCGAAAGGCACTTGGCTTAGCCATATATTACGCACGAGCTGATCAGACCCGCGCCGCGTCATCGAGCGATCTAATACGTACAGTATTGTAATTATAGTGACGACCACCGACTCAGACCCGCGAGCGGATGGTGATCGGGGTATATGTACAGAACGTGAAACGCCTGCAGGACGTCGATGCGTCTAGTCTGCCACAACTCGCAGATGAGTCCGAGGAAGAAGCAGAGAACGTGGTAAACATGACAGCAAACGAACAAGCGCGACGGATATCAAAAAGACCGCGAGCCAAGAGTGACGTCGAACGAACCCTGATCAACAGCCTCCCACCTCTCTCCTCCAAGCTGCAATCCAGGCCATGACGAAATACAAGCAGCCTGCGGGAAATATGCAGGCTCTCACGACGATGACCCAGTCCCACTTTCTCCCGACGAGTTTTCTAGTCTCCTCTGGCACGGCGGTTCTCCTTGGCCTGGGCCGTTCGGCAGCGGCGGAAGAGGGGTGGGTTCGGGTTGACAACAAGAGATTGCTGGTGACCCAAATTTGGATACTTCGTGAGATGCAGGTAGTCGTGCCAATGACTGCCCAGCATATATCAGGACGAGCGGTGGTCCAGCGGAGGAGGGTAGATTCGAGGAAGAGGTTGTGCTCGCTCAAGGAAAAGTTGGTTCCTAGACTGCCGACGATGTTGAGGGTGAAATGGGTAGCGGGCCAACAGATTGCCTGGAGTGCGAGGAGACGGATGAGGGTGGAGAGTGGAGAATAGTATGCACGCCAGCGGTGCAAGAGTCCGGTGGTCAGTCTGAGACACTGGTGTGCAGTGAGGAGGGCCTGTTGGGGAGCGATGAGTATAGTTCGGGGTAAGAGGAACAGAGAGATACCCAGAGGACGGCGATGAAATAATCGCCCCTGTCTGGAGGGCAAGTTCGGCCCCAGCGTTCGGATCGCTCGGCAGTATTGTAGAGATGATCCGGAGAACCATAGCCGGGGGGGTAGCACAAGCACCAGGCATTGATCAATACACCAAATGCCGCGGGGACTACGGACAAGAGGCGTGAGGATTCGAAGAGGAGCACTGTGACGACGCTTGGTGGCACCAGAGGGTCTGAGACGGGCATTATGCGGGTAGTCGGAAGATTGTTTGACTGAAGAGCGGACAAATGGCCTTAGAACCGCCTGTGACAAAGCCGAGCGGGAGGCATGAGACCTGCTCACTGGTTCGTCGGCCTCGGTTTCGGTCTCGCCGGCACCGAGCTGGCCTGGTGCTGTTGTTATTTGGGTGATCTTGGGCTTTCTCCAGCCAAGACCTTCTCCGAGGAGGGCGGACAGGCCGGTTGCGCGAGGGAGGCGCATGGCAGCGGCTTGTCTTAGTTCGAGGGCGCTTCTGGTGCGACGGGTGGTGTAAATTGGACTCTCGTCGTCATCGCTGTCCTTTGGTGTTCGTGGCATCGCGTCAAGTCCCAAACGGTAAAAATTATTGTTGTTCAAAGTGCACACACAAAAAACCTCCTCATCATCATCAACCATGCATACATTCAGATCCTCCCATGCGATCCCGATCTCCTTTAACAAGCAAGCTGAGACGGCAGCTTGAATCGGCGAATCATGCCGGAAAGGTCCCCAAACACTCACTATTATTATATAACGAGAGTTTCCGGGGTCTTTGAGAGAATTCCTGTTTTGCAACGCTGTTCCGTGTCCTTTGACCGTCTCGTCGTCCCCACCCTCCACCGTCGTCCCTCCGACAACGTTCTCCTCCTCGTTGCAACTGGGACATTCCCCTCCTTTCATCCCCCGCCTTGCACAGTATCGCCAAGGCACCTTCATCCTTATTATTCTTCCTCTTCCCCTTCAATTCTAGACTCTATTCCTCTTATTTTATCTTCCATTGAGATCCACCGTAATGCCTTCACTTGCACCCGACAACGCGCTCTGGCCTGCACCAACGCCCATTCCATCAAAATCAGACCCAGGATCGTACTGGGCCGGAGCGCCATACCAATCCCCGCTTCCTACATCCTCGTTCTTCAAGAGGCAGGGCACCAACATCTCGGACAGTTCAGCAGTCGGTGCGTCAAATTCCCCACTATCTCTTACATACCATTCACTCCACGCGCGATCTCTTGCCAGACAAAGCTCGGTATGACTGTCAGATTTACGCCAACAACGACAACGTTACATGCTACCCCACCGCTGGTGATCAAGTCGTCCAGCACCAGTGGGCAGCAGTCGTTTGTAAGTTTTCTGCTCCTCTTGGTGTTGGCATACCCATCGCCTCCCAGGGAACAGTCGACGTCCGCAAATCGACCAGAACAGCTTGGTGAACATATACCTCTGTAACGCCGATACCAACGAGCCCTTGTTCAGCAGCCTCAATGTCACCAACCCTACCGGTTCCGCTGGCGAAATTAACTTGCCCGTCAATGATAGCTGGTTTGGTGACCAGGGTTTAACATGGCAACCTGGCAGTGGAAACTTTTCTTATCCGTTCTTTTGGATCATAACGAACCAGAATGGTCTCGATGGCTCGCAAACCACGAATCCTACCTTCTTCGCAATCCGTATGTCTAGTCAAGACACTCATCACCTTGCTTCCTGACCATCTTCCCCTCTTCCCCAGAAACCACGTACGCGGACGCAGCAGTCTCTTCAATGTCACAGTCCTCCCTCTCGGCTGCATCATCGCTTTCGGCTGCATCGTCAAAATCTTCGTCCTCAGCACTTTCCCCGTCTAGTACCATTCAGCTCAATAGCAATAATACGCCTTTCCCACATTGGGCTATAGCCGTCATCGTCGTTCTCGGCTTCCTTGCTATCGTTGCCGGAGGAGTTCTCGTCTGGTTGATCATGCGACGTCTACGGCGGCGAGAGCGACTCGCCCACCGTGGGTCCATGGGTTCATCATCACCCATGATGGCCAATGCGCAGAACTCAAACTCACCACAGCTGCCATTACTCGCGGGTACGGTGGTCGGAGGCGGCGGGCGAGCTTCTTCAGAGCAACACAGACCCGCTTCGATTGTATCTCCCGACGGAGTTTCGGAGATTTCAAGGACACATTCTGCCGGCGATCAAGGACCCTTCTCCGGAGCTGACGCAGCGATCATGGCGGATGCATTCAGGATGGCTTTACGAAAGCCTGATTTTGCCAACCCAACAGTAGAAGAACCCGAAGAAAGAAAGGACGATACGCTCATCAATCGCGAACTGGCAGAGGAGGGCAGGGACATTCGGAGTGTCAGCTCGACAAGAGGATATAGAGTGGAAACCCTGAGTGACGCTGGTGATACAGTGCAACATCACTAGCCCAGGTTCTTGTACGCGTTCACTTTTTTCGCTTCCTTTTTTTTATTTTATTCCCGTTTGGTTCTCACTGTGGTTGACTCGTTCGGATACCTCTCTTGTTTGCGTCGCAGCGCTTGCTCATGTTGTCGCCCTTTCTCGCGACGTGTACTGGTGTCGCATGTCCTCTCTGCTTCTCGCTTTCTGACCGGTACAATTACACAGCTGCCGCTTTTCACACTTTCGCAGGACAGTCTTTTGTTCGCGGGCTGTCCTTTTTTCATTCGCCCGCTATTCGATAATTTCCTTTCTGCTTTATCGTGCGGTCCGTGCACTTGCGAGCTTTACCCAGACCAGTTCCTTCTACTTTCGAGTAGCCTGTCTTCACGCAAGCGTCTCTGGGTTCATCCGTTCATTGCATCAACCAAGCAACAACTCGTGTCTGTACCTTGCTGGACTCTTTACTCCCATGTCGCAATCCTTGCCATGTGCACGCCGCTCTCATACTCGCTCTCGAATCACGCGCACCAACCCGCTCACCCCCACGTCGGGGGCCACCCACGCTCGCTTTTAGCTGTAGCTGGCCACCCGGATCAATCCGCCCAAGCCACAATATATATTGCATGTGGAAACGTACGTCGGAGATGGACACAACGAACGATGTTTCTTCTCATTTCAACTGAAACCGACTTTTTTTTTCGTTTTTGGTTCTTTTTGTTTGGACGCGGGGATATACAATACGACAGCGTAGCCTCCTTTGTTCTTTCCCTCCATACACATAATGATGATAACGCCAAGTATAGTTGAAACGGACTGTCCGGGGGATGCGCGGATGCGCCGATGAATTGGTCGCGTGGTGCGGGTGCCTGCAACGGTGCCCGCCTTCCCGACCGTGAGTCCCCCTGGAAAGCCGCATGACAACACAGATCTCACCTCTCTACGTGCGCAGGGTCACATTTGCCAAAACTTCAAATGCATCAACATCGAAGGCTCTCATCAGAGGGGGGACCTTAGTCATGACGGCAGTGGCTTCCCGAGCCCCGGAAAAAAGATCTGAGCGCTTGGAGCGATCCATATCCCTCGTATCGCCTCCTAGCGACTACCAATCCCCATTCAAACGTGGTTCTCAGAAGCCAACCAGATCTCGTGGCGTTCGAGAAATGTGTGATATTAACGCGTCAAGTGTCAACGGCTTCCCAAGCCAAAAAAAGATGGATGTAAATATGTATAGCCCAACGTGCGAACACGGTTGTAATTGCAAAGGAAATAAATTAAACATAAGACGTGTATGTGTAGTGCACAGCGAGGCGAATGATGTGAGGCTTAGCGTTTCGTCTAAATGGGCAAGCGCGCTTGACTTCTCGCACTCGTGTGAGCTTGTCACCTTTGCGACGACAAATGACGCATCAATAGTTCGTATCTGAAGCAACCAACGTTGGCGGTGAACTTCGCCGCCAAGGGATCAGACAACGTACGTTAAAAGGGTGACCGCACTGTTGGGTACTGTTCGAAACAGGTTTACAGATAAGCCCTTGTAGAGGCCGCTCCAGCCCTCCTTTTGAATGATCTTGCGGGTGATGTACATGATGCTTCGTTTCGTGTGTGTCTTGATCATGCCGTCTGATGATAGATCTTCTGCTATGGGTAATCGGAGGGTCTGGAGTCGGGTACGGACGACTTCGTGGGGGTATGTGGCGACAGAGGCAGTCATTTTGGCGATGGCAGAGCAGATAAGGATGGTACTGCTGCGCAGGGGAGCGGTCGAGTCCCCCTCTATCGGACGGTCAGCCATCAAAAGTGTCTTACCGGAGCGAACCCGACGCACGTGCCCATAGTTTGAGTTGCTCGTACAGGGGAAACTGAACGGCGACGTGAGCTATGCCGAATAAACTGGGTAGCAATCCACGGTAGAATGCGCGAATGCCCTCGGTGCGATAGATGGAGAAGGCAGCGTCAAAGGTATGTCTGTATCTCACTTCGCGTCGGGACTGTGTCTGAACGTGCGGACGAGGTGAATTTGGTGTAGGAGAAAGGAAGGGGGATGATGCATACCATGAAGCGAACTTTGATGACCCAAAGTGGGTTGGTGAACGTTGTGCTAGTCGCACCCGCTATCATTGCGGAGAGGATGTGGAGCGACCATGGATGATCTCGCATGGCTGGCTGGTAGCCCTTTGGCTGAGCGGCAGGATATATTCTGCCTTGCGGGACGGTGTCTCCGAGGGCAGGCTCACCAAAGTGACGCTTGATGCCATCATAGACTGAGAAATATATGGCCCAGGTGGGGAGATAACCGAAGAGGGTTGGACCCAGGCCGCGATACATGCCTCGAATACCGTCATGTTTGAGAGTGGTTTTGACGATGTCTGGCCAGAGGGTGAGCGATGGAGTGTCTGAGCGGAGGGTACAACATACCTAGGACGCCTTGGTAGCCTGGTTGGCCGAGGATGGCTCGCTGGGCCTGTAATTTGGTCTTGACGACGTCGAGTGGACATGTGGCTATGCTAGCAACGAGACCACCACCAGCACCGGCTGTGAAGAAGATATTTGAGAGGGAAATGAAAGTCAAGAAGAAGAGAAAAACGAACCTATCATGCTGTTTACGTTCCATTTGTTGTCGTCTGCGGACATTGCTGTTCCCCGCAACGGGGGGTCTGTGATGGTGATGGAACTTGTCGTTCGATGCTGTCCTAGTCAGTCAGGTCAGTAGTATAGTACGCTACTGACCTCGACTTTTGAGATGGTGTGTGGGGACGGAACAGCGCTACTCGCTCCGGCTCTTCCCGATCGATTACAGATCAGATCAACCATGGTCAAAGTCACACTCGAGAATGTCGTCCTCGCAGAATGCGAATCGCCCGTCGTCGTCGAGGGCAATTACTACTTTCCGCCAGAGTCTGTAAGCCAAAAGAACCTCGTGCAGTCCAACACCGCGTGAGCACCCCGTTTCATGACATTGGCATCGCTCTTCTCAACGTCTTACGTATAGATCTACTTGTCCGTGGAAAGGGTATTTGTCGTGCACTTGAGACGGATTTCTCTTTTGATCTCGGTAATCACAGAACCGCCTCGTATTATTCTGCCGATGTCCCCGGAAAGAGTGTCAAGGACGTCGCATGGCGAGTTGTCAGGTTGAGCGGGACTGCCAGTTCTTACGTTCACCATCCACGCAGGTACTATGCCCAGCCCAATGACAAGGCGGCCCACATCAAGAATTACGTCGCTTTCTACAAAGTAAGGCTCTTGACCCCCTATGTCCGGACGAGACTGGCTGAGCGTCGTTAAGAACAAGGTCACCATCGAAAAGTGAAATATTTATTGCCATCACAAGAAATCCCAGTACGTATGTATGTATATTATGACTCGGAGTAGGCACGGGGCCGCCTTGCGTCAATGTATTTTGTTTATTTTGTTCGCAACTGAGATCCAGACTCTCCATCTATAGGCATTCTACTGCTTGTCTGATGGTTGCTCCGGAGGCGTGGTGCGTCTCGTGCCCGCATCTCGACACGCTCCGGTTGGCCCAGCGATCGATTTGATGCGACCCGTTAGAATTTCCCCTATGAGAGGAACTGACTGGTCCGAAGACAAGAAGACATCAAACGACGTGTTGTCAACAAATGCCGCCGATAGATAAACTCAGTGCGACGGCGAGGAGAGGGCGGTGTTATGATAGCTAGCGCTCACAGCCAACTTGAAAGTACTTACTACTACTTACTACTATGTAGTAACCTAGTATCATAATGGATTAGCTCATCACTTAGTACCGCCGTGACGCCCATGTCGAGCGATATCAACAGGTTCGTGAGCGACAACTGTCTCAAAGTACGCGTCCACGAATACAACTGGTACATTTCCGTGCTAACTATCGTTCAAGTTCTTTGGCCTAGCAGAGAAAAGCATAACCGATTTCGTCGCAGCCTCAGGTACGTTAATTCTGTCCAGCTCGAGCTATCTCGACTCATCCATCCTCAGCCTCGTCCTCAAAGTCCCCCGACGCCCTTTTCACCTCTCTCGTCGCATCCGGTCTCCCAAATACCACCGACGCCCATGCATTCGTCGCAGAGCTCTATCAACGTGCCCCCCGCAAGTCAAAACTCAAGCAAAAGGCCACCGCAGATGACTCAGCCCGAAAACAAGCGGAACGTGAAGCCCGCGAGATGACAGCAAAAAAATATGGCTTCTTGCTCGACGAAGGCCCTTCAAACCCCGACGTCGTCGACTCAGCCAACAAATCGAGTAGACGCGCTGGGAAAGAGAAACAGGAACGGCGACTCCGCAAACGTGAGCTCGATGGTAAAGAGTGGGAGAGTGATGAGGATGAAAAGGCGCGGAAACGGCATAAGACGGATACGATCGCGTCGCGGTCTCGGTCTCGCACACCCCCAGACGAAGAAGAGCAACTGGATATCGAGGACACGGAGGTTCGCAAGGAGAGGGAGCGTATCGAGGACTTGAAATCTAGGGACGAGTTCGCCGAACGCATGCGCCAACGTGACCTCGATAGGACGAAGAAACTCGTCGAGGACCGCTCCTCTCGTGCATCGGGTCCCGCCGCTGCTGAAGCTGCCGCGCGTCGACAACTCGCCGACGACGTGGATGCTCGTTCTCGCGCACTTCCATCGCTTCGTGTACATTCCCGCCAAGAGTACCTCACGAAACGCGAAATACAACAAATCGAACTCTTGCGAAGAGAGATCGCGGACGATGAGGCCCTCTTCGCTGGCATGAAGGTTTCAAAGCGAGAACAAGGCGATATAGAACGGAAGAAGGAACTTTTGCGACTCGTCGAAGAACGCCTCAATATAAGTGACAAATGGGAGGGTTACCAACTTCCCGAGGACTACTTCACAGAACAGGGCAAAATTGACAAGAAGAAAAAGGAGAATGTTTTGTACCAGCGATATGAAGAAGCCAAGCCTAAGGACGACCAGTTCGTGACGGACGTCGACCAGTGGGAGGCCAGTCAGACGAAGCACAGTACTTTCAAGACCGGCGCGATGGACAAACGGGAGGCCGTCGACAACTACGAGTACGTCTTTGACGAGAGTCAGACAATCAAATTCGTCATGGACCAAACCTTGAAGGGCGAGGGTATGTTGAGCGAGAAGGATAGGCTACTCCAGAAACAGATTGATGAAGCCGAGCAACGAAGTATGCCATTTCTTTTTCTCTTCGTATCTGGGCCCCTCACCATTTGCTATCCAGGCAAGACAATCGAAGAAACCCGCAAATCTCTCCCAATTTATACGTATCGCGAAGAACTCCTTGCTGCGATCAAGGAACACCAGGTTCTCATTGTCGTGGCTGAGACTGGTTCCGGGAAGACGACACAACTGCCTCAATATCTTCACGAAGCTGGTTATACCACCGGAGGTCTAAAAGTTGGATGCACGCAACCTCGCCGCGTAGCCGCCATGTCCGTCGCCGCACGCGTTGCGGAGGAAATGGGTACTAAAGTCGGATACGAGGTCGGCTACTCCATTCGATTCGAAGATTGCACGAGCGACAAAACAGTGCTCAAGTACATGACGGACGGGATGCTTCTGAGGGAATTCTTGACGGAACCTGATCTTGCAGGATACGCGGCACTGATCATCGACGAGGCGCACGAGAGAACGCTCAGTACGGACATTTTGTTTGCTCTCGTGAAGGTGCGATAACCCATACAGTTACAATGTTCCATAGGCTGACTGGGGTACAACTAGGATATCGCAAGGTTCCGACCTGAACTTCGGTTGTTGATATCAAGTGCTACAATGGATGCCGAGAAGTTTAGCGGATACTTTGACGGCGCACCTGTATTCTACGGTAAGCGGGATCCTACGCAACTCTATGTAACTAGCATACTCATACTTTATAGTGCCCGGACGTCGATACCCTGTGGATATCCATTACACTCCGCAACCGGAAGCCAACTACCTCCATGCTGCCATTACAACGGTCTTCCAGATCCACACGACCCAACCAAAAGGCGACATCCTAGTTTTCTTCACGGTCAGTCCGAACTGTTGTTTTCGTACCACCAATGTATTGATTTTCTGTGCCATTCAGGGCCAAGATGAAATCGAGGCTGCTCAAGAGAACCTCCAGGAAACGGCGCGTGCTCTCGGAAACAAGATCGCTGAACTCATCATCTGTCCGATCTACGCGAACCTTCCTTCTGATATGCAGGCGAAGATTTTCGAGCCTACACCCTTAGGTGCTCGCAAGGTCGTCCTGGCCACCAACATTGCAGAGACGAGTATCACGATCGAAGGAGTTGTGTTTGTGATCGATCCGGGATTCGTGAAGCAGAACATATACAACCCGAGAACGGGTATGAGTTCGCTGGTCGTCGTACCCGTGCGTCCAACCTGTTGATTGCATGAGCTGTGATTTTGACGTCGATTTTAGTGCTCGCGTGCTTCTGCAAACCAGCGCGCTGGTCGGGCAGGACGTGTAGGGCCCGGAAAGGCCTTCCGGCTTTACACAAAGTGGGCATTCGCGAACGAATTGGAAGAAAACACCGTTCCAGAAATCCAGCGGACGAACCTCGGGATGACGGTCCTTATGCTCAAGTCGTTAGGAATCAACAACTTCATGGAGTTCGAATTCATGGATCCACCACCTGGTGAAACGCTCATTCGTGCACTCGAGCTGCTGTATGCGCTTGGAGCACTGAATGACAGAGGAGAGCTAACCAAGCTTGGAAGACGCATGGCAGAGTTCCCGGTGGACCCTATGCTTAGCAAGGTGATCATCGAGAGTGAACAGTATGTTTGCACAGACGAGGTGAGGATAGCTTTGCCGTCCTTTGGTAATAGGGAGTTAAATGCCACGTCGTTGCAGGTCCTGACCATCATATCGATGTTGTCAGAATCCTCTTCTATCTTTTACCGTCCAAAGGACAAGAGGCTCCACGCCGACCAAGCTCGACAGAACTTTGTGCGTGCTGGAGGCGACCACTTTACGCTGCTGAACGTCTGGGAACAATGGGCCGACACCAACTATTCGCAACAATTCTGCTACGAGCAATTCTTGCAGTTCAAGAGCCTTAGTCGTGCGAGAGACATCAGGGACCAGCTCGCGGGGCTGTGCGAGCGCGTCGAAGTGATCGTGAAGAGCAACCCCAACTCCAACGACATCACGCCGATCCAAAAAGCGATCACGTCTGGTTACTTTTACAATACCGTTGAGTTTTTATTTATTTATTTATTTATTTTGCAAGCAAGCGTGTTTCTAATGTCTTGTTCCAGGCGCAATTGCAAAAGAGTGGAGATTCGTATCGGACGCTCAAGACCAGCCAAACCGTGTACATTCACCCGTCGTCGAGTTTGTTCCAGCATCAGCCTCCAGTGAAGACATTGATGTACTACGAGCTCGTGATGACGTCCAAGTCATACATGAGGTGAGTTTTGCGAGCGTCTCGCATTTCATGTTGATACTCACGTTCGAAACAGGCAAGTGATGGAGATCAAACCTTCGTGGCTGATGGAAGGCGAGTCATGTCTGTATTCTCATCGTGGCTCTTGCTGACTCGTTGAGTTTCCACAGTTGCACCGCACTACTTCAAGCCTGCAGATCTGGAGCAGCTGACGACTGGGGAGAAGAAGATGCCAAAGGCGTCTGGTTATTCAGGCGTTCAGGCTGCTGCGAGCTCCACGTCATAGTACTTTGTAGGCTGCGATTGGTACCGTCGGCTTCCTTCTTCCCCCAAGAACTACTTTATTGACAGTCGCTGATATACTACAGTCGTGGTTGTAATCGAATGCGTCTGGACGACAGCATCGATCGTATCGTGCGTCACGCCAATAGTGAATGCATTTCATGCCAAGTATAGTACAGTACAACGCAGAAACAGTGAAACTTCTTTCAAGTAACATACATACATCAGGCGAATTACAGGTCGAAGGCTTGTGTGCCGAGACTCGTAGCTAACAATCTCACCAATGGAATTCACTGTGCCCAGCTGGATGTCTTGAGGAGTTCGAGAAGATGTTTGGTCTCTTCCTGGTAGTCGAGCGGGCTGATTCTCGAGATGCCATACCTCACCCGCGTTTGTTCCTGTGCGAAAAGATAAACGCCATACTGAACCCAAAATAAAAACGACCACTCACGTTATAAGTATCTTGCTTGGCACGGCAGTTGAAATTGAAAGTCTTTCCGGTCGAGTGTGCCATGAGAGCATTGTACTCGGATTCGTTTCGTTCCTTGATACGAATTGGGTCGAGGGCTCATGCGCATGGATGTGTGTGGTGCTCACCTTGATCTCCACGACCTCATCCGCAGTTCTTCCAAACACGGCGAGACCTGCGTCGTTGAAACCTTGCAACCACACCTGGCCGGACCAGTCCGCCACCGCCATGGACATGATGTATCTGGCCACATCGGTCACGAACCCAACACGCAGATGGACGGGTGCAGAACACATACCGGTACTCTGGGCGTTCAAATAGCTTTTCGCATTTTTCGCACCGCCAACCATCACTCCCCATATCGGTGACTTTCTTGTTGCAGTTCGGCGTAGGACAAGCAGGATACGCAATGTTCTCGCTCTTGATGTGCATCACTGTAGCACGGGTAGAGAAGAACTCTGCTTTGTCAGACATGCCAAGTTGCGATTCCTTGACGTCGCTCAGGTGGCGGATTTCATTACGGTTAAAGGCGCCAAAGGACGATCCACCAGACGAAGTGGCGTTGGAGTGTGATTGGAAAGACTGTTCCGTTCCATAGCCGTCATACCAGCCGCGGAGCAAGTGAGCTTCCTGGATGTCAGGAGAAACCGTCATGTAGCTCGAAGACAACATCGAAAGGCACCGTCCTGGGCACAATTGCAGTGAGCATATAGGATAAAACTGCAGAATCGTACCTCCAAAATCGCCAACTTTGACGCTTTTGAATGCAACTACAGGAAGATCATCAGCTGTGAAAGTCTCTGCCTGTCTACCCCAAATCGTCAACCTGACGGAGAAGAGCGACTGGTCAACGATGGTGAGGTCGCGTTTCGCCACCTCAAACGATGCTCAGACAGTGCCGTAATTGAGGAGGACTCGACACTTACTGATTTATTGCTAGCTTTGGAGATAACCTCGCTGAGAGGACCGACTTCCTTGACAATACCAATGACATCTACTTTTGCTCAGTCACTGGAACAGACTTGTTCGCTAGGATCACGCACCGCAAGTTGCATCTTTCTGCAGATTCTCCAATTCTGCCAGTTTCAAGAAGTTGTACTTGACCGAAGGTAAATTGGTCGTGTCAACACACTGGAGTAAGTTATTCATCAACTAGATCCTCGCTGTTGATTGAAAGACCAACCTCTTCGACATCTGTGTTCTTTTCGAAACTAATCTCGTAGTCATTTTGGACGTTGGAAAACTTTTTCTTGACGAGATTGACACGGCCTTTGGAAATGTAGTAAACCTTGCCTTCCTCCAGCTTGTCGTAAAGCTCGTCCACGACTGCGTTGAAACCTGTTGCGCGGATCTCGCCTGTCTCATCCATCAACGTCACGTTGAAAAGCTTTCCCTCTCCACGCTGGTTAGACCAGGTTTTGATGTCGCTTTTCTGAGTGACGCGAGCCTTGATGGTCCACGAGTTCTGATAGGGGCTGAGGCCCTCGATCGGATATATGGATCTGCCTGGCCTAGTATTGGGACCAGAGTGAGCCGCCGTTGGCCGGCTTACGGGAATGGTAGACGTTCCCGCCGGTGCATGGACAGGTGTCTCGGTGGCTCCGTCGGCAGTTGGGACTGCAATTGGATTGCCAATTTTCTCCTCGTCTCTAGAGACGACTGTGAGACCGAGGATGATGATGAGCCTGGAAAAAAGATGTCAACATGATTGTCAGGACAAGAACGACAAGTCCAGACAGACCTCTTGTCCTGAATAAAATTGCAAGTGAGCTTGTCGACGATTACAAAGGAGTTCTTGACGATGTCCCCTCTGGAGACGAGGTCGTTGAGCTGCGTCGCGAGCATGGCCTGGACGAAGTGAACACCGTCTGAGAGGATGATACGGTATCTGTCGATGCTGGCGACGGCGCTGGTTGACTGGACGACCTTTTTTATGGAGAGCAGCTGGACGGTGTAGCCCGAGCCGAGCTCGTCGATCTCTGTCGGACTGGCCTCGCTGAGGCGCGTACAAATGCCTGCTGAGAGTTGATGTTGAGACATTGATGATGGTCTGAAGACAAGTCGCGTCGCGTCACGTCACATGTCCTCTTCAAGCTACACCGCACTGCTCAGCCAACTGCACAGACCAACCTCGACATCGTTGCAGACACTCCAAGCACTCGTCGCTCACCATCTCGCACAGTTCACTCCATCACCGACGCCCCTCGCTGCAGCAGTCGTCAGCAGTCCCCGCTTTCGTCCCTTCTCGTTCGCCAAGCTCGACGCACTCAGCAGCGCATTCCGCCATGCCGTCCACGCAAAGCTCCAGCTCTTGAAACACGAACCGACAGATTTGTTCTCCCTGGGCCTCAACGCACGGCTGGCAAACTGGTTGACCGCACTACTCAAGGGCTTCGAAGGAGGCCATGCAATCACCCGTCTCGCTTGCTGCAGCGGCCTCCTCTTGGGTCTCGAGGATGTGCTCGCCAAATTGCCTGCAAAACGGCCGGACGTAAAGCCCGGTGTAGAGGACGGGTTGATACTCGCGTTCGCAGACGTCATCGACCTATTCATCTCCTCTGACTCATGGGGCAAGCAATTCCAGCCCATCACCGATGGCGGAGGTGCGACTTTCCCGTTGAGCGTATATCCATGCTGAGGATGCCACACAGAGGATGCCCTCACGCTCCCTCTCATTATCTCGTCCCAAGCACTATTGGTTGTTCCCCCAGAGAAGATCGTGGCGCTGCCGTTGCAAGTACGTGCTCGTTTGCCACTGTCCTGTTTCTTGCTTACCATCGTTAGCAAATGTTGAATCTCGTGGTCCGGGCAATAACTCAAGCGTTTGTGCACGGTGCCTTTTTATCCACGTTTTCCTCGCATCTGAAATTCGACGCCGAATTCAAAGTATCCGTTGTGGTGCGTCCAACGTGAGAAACGGACTTGAACTTGCTTTTGATCCATACTTCACAGTCGGAGGCATCTATCTTTGATGAAGTCAATGCTGTAGCATCCTCACATGCTATGGTCCACATGGGCTCTCTCTCCAAGTTGTGCTCCAGATGCATATCTCTGTATGTAGACTACCGCCCCAAACTTGCCCTACCCCCAGTCCACGAGGCGTTTAATGCCCTGGAGACCATGGCAAGGAAAGTCGAGGCTGGATGGTTGAGTAGTAGTTTAGCCGAGGTTGACGAGGACTCGATTGGTATGTGTTCATTTCGATCATGCCCTTGTTATCTCACGTCTAGGTAGCCCCGGAAACGCGTCCACTCGTCACATCCATCTGGACGATTCTCAAAACATTATTGTTCTGCACGATCATGATCACGGAGGCAGGCCTCTCGACATCAGTCTACATCCCACTAGCGTTCAGCCACTCGTCCTCGGCGCTTGCACTCGTCACACTGCGCACCTTCTCTCATTTCGCTTTCGTGATCGAGAAGTTTGGCGGAGCTGGCCACGGAGCGTTTGCAGAGCTTAAGCGGGGCTTTTATCTCGCGCTGGATGTCCTTGCAAGCAATGCAGATGAAAGCGAGCAGTTCGTCAAGGAACTGTGCGACGAAATATGGTCCAGCGGACTTGTGTCAACGCACCCCGTGCAACGGGCAAAGAAAGCCTTTGCCCTGAGTGCGATCGAGCAGCTGGTCCCCGTTCTGAGCCCCACGACAATTCAATCAATTGTCTTGCCGTTTTGCACCCCGTGAGCAGAACAGCTCGAGTGTGGCCATCATCGCTGATACCCCCGTTTCCAGGCATTTGTCGGAATATATGCACCGTGGTGAATTCGAGTCAGCTCACAGCGTTGTGTTGGCGGTCTTTTCTTCGCGGTCAAAGCGGATTGTTCAGAACGCGTCTGCGAGTCTGGATGACCGGCTCGTGTTGGACTCGGCGTTCATTGAGAGAATGGTGCCATTTTATCTCGAGTGCCTACTGGAGGTAGGTGCTGCATTTCAGCGCATCTCTGTACGAATCTGATGAATGCACAGAATTCTTCCGATGAGAGGTTGACTCTGACACAACTGCGTCTCGCGTTCGCTGTTCTTGTCAAGAGTGCATCTCTGACACGGGATCCTGCGCTCGCGTGGCTGTGTATGAGCACTATCCTGACTAGGTGTGGTGAGCTAGCACAAGAGGTCGATCGACGGCATCGGTTGCATCTGGCTCTGATATCGAGCTTGCCGTCACTCCCTCTCACGCTGTTTGGACAAGGATTATCGATGGCAAAGGACGTCATTGACGGTACAACCGACGATGTGCGTCGTAGAGAACTGGAGGAGGCGCTGTTCCAGGAGATAATGGAAAATGTTGGGGACGCAGAGAAGGAATATGGCGTCCGATGGTGGAACGAGCGACGTGTGGAGTGGTCGGAGGGTGTTGGTGTTGTCGATCTCGCAACGGCGGCTCGGTTGTAGAGTTGGTGTCACAACTGGATACAGCTTATCGTCGGTGTGTATACTCGGGGTTATTGGAAACGTTAAAGATCAGATTCCCGCTCAAGCACCGTCTATGCTTGAACTGAGTTTGGCTGGAGTGCGGGGCGAGGGCCCGCGGTCGTTGGTACGTCACTGCTCGCCTGCAGAATGGGGTGACCAAACCTAAAAATCTATTACGTGGAATGAGCGAGCTATCAGGCGCCCAAGATATTGATCGATTGATCACTGGACTCGGCTTTCTTCCCGCAATCCAGTGAACCGAGCAAACCTTGTCGAATGTTCTGACATTTTTCCTCGGAGATCTCACGGCCTTTGCGAAAACAGGACAGATGACTACACTACAGTACTAATTAATGATTCCTCTATCAGATCCGGGACTGGACAGCTTGAGGAACCTCGATTTCTTTTTTCGCTTGCATCCGAACTTCGGCTCTGATTGGAGTGAGTCATCTCATGAACATGAGGATTGGCCCAGACTCAAGGACTCGGTCAAGACAGTAAACTCAAAGGTTCTGTCGATGCCTAAATGGTAACATCGTGTGTACTTTGTCGCCATTTCAAGCAGATCACAGACTCGATGCGGACGCGATTAGTTGGCACGTGGACGCGTTGGAGACGTCAAGACTTTCTTATTTATTGTGAGTCCTCTCCTCCGAAGTCTTCCCGACTCACCAACTCACCAATGGCCGAGTTCAGTTCTCCCGTTGGCCCCCTCCCGCACATTCCGGACAACCTCACCCTGGCACAGTTCATCCTGGATGCCCAGCATCCATCCAGGCCCATCCGCAAAGATGACACTCCCTGGATCATCGAAGACCATACCGGGCGCGAGCTCAGATACGAAGAGGTCGGACTACGCCACATCTCCCTCAGATCGCGTTCGACTCACATCTTCCCTGTCAGATACGCGCCCGTGTCTTTGGTTTAGCTAACGGCCTCAAGCGCCGACTCAACATTGGTATGTCCTTCATCCTCACTCACTAGTGCACTCCCGTGACCTTCCCCGTCCAGAGGAAGATGAGGTTGGTCAGTATGCAGCATGAATTGCCGTCCGTCAACGAGTCCGCTAACCTTCCGCGCACTAGTCTTGATATTCAGCCCCAACCATGTCGGTACGTCTCCCATGTGGTTTCGTTACAAACCCGCTCTCAGACATGCGGACAGACTATCTAGTAGCAATCTGGGCGGCTCATAGACTGGGGGCCATCATGTCGTGAGTGCTGTTCCTCTGCCTTTCCGTTTACGAATATTAAGGGAGACAGTGGCGCGAATCCTTACTTCACTTCTGACGAGCTCGTGTATCAAATACAGGCGACCAAGGCGTCTGTCATCGTCACTCATCCCGAGTCCCTGCATGTGGCCCTCTCCGCTGCCCGAGCTACGAACCTGCCTGCAGAACGTGTCGTACTATTCGACGTGGACGGCGCTTCGCGCGGTGCACACATCACAGTCCAGAACCTCATCGACGATGGGCTAGCCAATGCACCGGCTTTTCAGGAACGTGTGCTACGACCCGGAGAAGCAAAGACCAAGGTGGCGCTCCTAAATTTCTCCAGCGGGACAACGGGGAAACCGAAGGTCTGGACTTCGAATTACAATATGATTTGTGACATCTTCTCGCTAGCTGACGCATACGCCAGGCTGTTGTGATACCCCATTACGCACCCATAGCCAACATCATCCAGATCGCTGCTCATCACAGACTAAACGATCCAGATTGGGAGGGCCAACGTTTCAGGCCAGGTGACATCAGCTGTGGCGGTAAGAGGCCCTTTTGACACGCTTTGCAAGGTAATCATCAACTCTAAATACAGTGCTTCCGTTGTATCGTATGTGATGCTTCCACCTGCAACCCACTTGATCATGACGTAAAGCTTAATAGACATATATGGTCTCTTGTTCAATGTAGGCGACCTGATCCGCTTTTAATGTTAAAGTTGCTGACCTACATCGTCGCTAGACCCACTTGTGTTTTTTCTGTGGCGTCCGTAAAGCATGTTATCCAGTGTTTTGCATTGATAACGCTAGTAACAGATGACTGTCGTCCTCAGTACCAAATTCAACTTTGTAGATTTCTTGAAGAGCATCGTCAAGTACAGGATCTCACATCTCATGTGCGTTGACGGTTCGCTTCAGTACTTGATTCCACTCTAGCTCATCGTCGTATAGAGTTGTTCCTCCCCAGGTTGTACTCCTCTGTAAAGTAGGTGCTCCAGGTCATGCTTATATCCACTCGGATTGATGTGAGGGATAGCATCCAGCTGTTAAAGATTACGATTTTAGTCACGTACGTTACTTGACCTGTGGTGCAGCACCGCTCTCGAGAGAGTCGATGGAAAAACTGATCGAGATACTCCCGAACGCAACCATGGGGCAAAGTTATGGTTCGTTGTTTCATTGAAGATATCGACCTACGGTATGTACTCATGCTCAGACTCTAGGATCTACGGAAGCTTGTACCGTTGTCAGCACTTGGTCCCTTGAGCACAAGCGCGACCTGAGCGGGAGTGCAGGCCAGATTATCCCTGGCATTACTGCCAGGGTGGAGAAGCCTGATGGGACGCTTGCGGAGTTTGATGAACCTGGAGAGCTGGTGGTCCGTACACCCGCGCTTTCACTGGGTTACGCGGGGAATCCAAAAGCGTACGTGAATAGATCTCTTCCTGGCGGGTTGTCTGATGGTGACCAACGGTACAGCACCAAGGAAACTTTTGTGAACGGGTAAGGAGACCGTACCCTGGGCAATTCAGACAGCTAACGACTCCTCAGATGGCTCCGCATGGGCGATGAAGTTAGGATGAATCGAAAAGGAGAGATTTTCGTTCTCGATCGCCTCAAGGTGAGATTGGAGGAGTTTGTTAGGCTATCTCTGACGGTGTTTGAGCAGGAGATGCTGAAAGTGCGGGGTAACCAAGTCGCGCCAGCTGAGCTAGAAGGTTGCATACTTGATCACCCGGACGTCTTGGACACGTGCGTCGTGGGCGTCCCGGACGAATACCATGGCGAACTTCCACTCGCGTTTGTCGTTCTGCGACCCGGCCCGGTGAGCAAGATCCGGGATAACCCGAGTGAGGCAAACAGGATCAAACAGTCGATTATGAAGGTGGGTTCACTATTTGTAATCTATGTATTGCTGGTTGACTTCGGGTTTCATCGCAAGCATGTCGCGGACAACAAGGTCGGATACAAGAAGTTGGCTGGAGGTGTCGAGTTCATCGATACCATTCCGAAGAACCCGAGCGGGAAGCTGCTGAGGCGCGTGCTGAGAGATACGGCCCGGAACATGAGACTGATGAGAGCACGGCTGGTTGCGAAACTTTGACTCAGATCTGTGCCTTATCATGGAGTGTTTCATCATTCATGTCCATACCCTTGGCGACTCTTCTGTATCAACGCCACATGGACCATGATAATTTCATCTCTTCTCCCTAGGCTCCGTGGCTGCGCTATCTCTTGAGTACGTCCGACTTGTCGGTTTTGAAGTGACTGGGTGTGAATTTACGCGTTTAGCTCCCAAGCGAATACTATTAGAGTCTTGACCCGCCCGAGCGCTCCCATGTATTACGCTAGTGCGTACCTGGCTTGACTTTTCCCCATACCTCGACTTCAAGTTCCGGCCAACGCGTTGTGCCTTGCCCCATTCTCGGTCGCGTCCTTCTCGGAAGTTGTTTGTCAAACGTCTTTTCGTTTCGTTCCCTGCCAAGATGACCGAGATATCTGGGGGCACCATCGACTGTTTCGTTCCTGATGACCTGACAATACCACAATTTTTTCTTGATTCGCATCACCCTCTCCGGCCTGCACGCCCTGCTGGCGTGCCGTGGTTCATCGACGATGCGACCGGCCGACGCCTTGATCTTGAGGAGGTGCGTGGTCAAATCCCCGTCGGATGAAACGTTGATCCTGAGTGTGCATGCTAGGTGCGTGCACGGACGTTTGGACTCGCGAATGCGCTCAGCACGCGCTATGGGATCAGTGAGTGTCGAGTGCGTTGCCATTGTTGTGTGTGCCCTCTCACGTTGTATGCTCTGCGCAGAGGACGGCGACGTCGGTATGTTTTACTTTTGCTGGTTCGTTTCTGTTTGCTAAACGTGTGTCAGTGGTCATATACAGCCCGAACGATGTCGGTATGTCGATGGGTCCTTTGGCAGAGGACAGAAAATAAATAGTCGTTTCGTTCAGACTACCCGTCAGCAGTATGGGCGACACATAGACTCGGTGCCATCGTCTCGTCAGTCGCGTTTCGTTGTTTGGCTTCTTCACTCATGTGACTAACGACGAACATGCCACAGAGGCGCGAACCCAGCGTACACTACCGATGAGCTGCTGTACCAAATGAAGGCCACGAACGCGACTCTCGTCATTACCCACCCCGTCTCTTTGAGCACTGCCCTGTCCGCCGCCCGCCAAGCGGGCTTGCCAGAGACGCGTGTCGTCACCTTCGGTAACGTCCCTGGAAGCGCCACCGCCACCGTGGACGGGCTCATACAAGAGGGTGTGAGAATGCAACAGCATTTCGTCGAGCCCAGGCTCCAGCCGGGCGAAGCCAAGTCCAAGATTGCCTTTCTCAATTTCTCGAGTGGTACGACCGGCAAGCCCAAGGTAAGGGTGTACACGCTGGGGTGTTGTTCATGCTATCGACCCAGGCTACTCAGGCGGTGGCGATCTCGCACTATGGACCGATCATAAACACTGTTCAGATGGCGATTCATCACAAGATAAATCAAGACGCCTGTGCATGGGAGGATCAGAGGTATCGTCCTGGGGATGTAGCAGCTGCTGGTGAGTCGAGCCAACTTGTGTGTTATTGCCCTGTTGCTGAGCGACGGTCCAGTGCTGCCGTTCTACCGTGGGTAGATATCTGATCTTTTCTTGTCGAACGCTCTGACGCGTTGCTTGCCAAGACATTTATGGTCTTGTGGTTTCGGTAAGCCTCACGAACGTTGCGCGTGTCATGTCATATGACTCACGTGCGATCCAAGTTACATTTTCAGGTGTTCTGCGGCGTACGGTCTTCCTTTTTTTTGCAACTGGCAGCATCTTGATGACCGTAGATATCAGGTGACGTTGGTGGTGATGCCAAAGTTTAGCTTTGTGGACTTTTTGCAGAGCATCCGTCGGCACAAGATCACGCTCCTGATGTAATTCTTGCTACTCGTCTATTTTTGTTTGTTTGACGAACCATCATAGGATTGTTCCCCCTCAAATTGTATTGCTCTGCAAGGTAAGTTTCAACGTTTGCCATTGCAGACAGTGACTCAGTGGGTGAGATCAGCATCCGGCGACCAAAGATCACGATCTCTCGGGCATCAGATATGTGATATCTGGTGCAGCGCCCTTGTCTGCGGAACTCATGAGCCAGCTCGTGAAGGTCCTCCCTAACGCGCAGATCGGCCAAGGCTATGGTAGGTGTCATTATCTCGCTCGTTGACTTTCACGAATCAAGGAGGTCTGTCATAGGAATGACCGAGTCGTGCACCTCGATCTCCATGTTTTCTACGGAGACGAGAATTGGCGTGCCAGGAAGCGGTGGAAGGCTCCTCCCGGGCGTCACTGCTCGCGTCGTGAAGCCGGACGGAACACTTGTTGGATTGAATGAGCCTGGCGAATTGTACGTCAAGATGCCTTCGCTAGCGCTCGGGTATTGGAACAACGAGGAGGCGTGAGTCGACTCGTATCTTGATGTCATCTCGAGTTGAACGGCATTGTAGGACGAAGGAAACTTTTGTAGATGGGTAAACACTCTGCTGCCGGACGGTCTGGTCGAATCGTGACGCTGACATGGGATAGATGGCTCCGAACGGGCGACGAAGTGATCATCAACAAGGACAAGGAAGTGTTCATCGTCGATCGTCTCAAAGTCGGTTGTTCACGAAAGTTGGACCGCTCGTGCTGAAGACTTTTTTCACAGGAGATGATCAAGGTCAAGGGGTATCAAGTGGCACCTGCCGAACTGGAGGGCTGCTTGTTGGGCATACCTGAAGTTGCCGACGCGTGCGTCGTGCCTGTTCCGGACGACTACAGCGGTGAAATACCGATGGCGTTTGTCGTTCTTCGTGCGCAGGTTGCGGAGCGCGTCGCAGCGAACCCTGGGGAGGCAGAGAAAGTCAAGGCTGCGATCATCAAGGTTCGTGGTCTACCTTTAGCAGACACAACGATTCTGACGATGGAACGACAAAAAGTTTGTGGCGAACAACAAGGTGGCGTACAAGTGGCTTGCGGGAGGGGTGGAGTTGGTGGATTCGATTCCTAAGAATCCGAGCGGAAAGCTGCTTCGTCGCGTGTTGCGGGATCGTGCTCGAGAGCTCAAGCTCAAGACGAAAGTGAAGGCGAAGTTGTAGGATACCCCCTGGATCTGGATTTTTTTAATCTTATCTTATCGCTTGATTACGATCGATCGAGCATGTCATACACGCAATGTACACGCATCGCTTGCGCGTCCCATACATAATACGCGTACTGCTTTTGAGTACAGCAACATTCTCTGCATCCTCCCTGCATGTCTGCCCCCGTCCAGCTCTACGTGTACGATCTCAGCAACGGAATAGCCCGGCAGCTCTCTCTCCAGCTCACTGGCCGCCAGATAGATGGCGTGTGGTTCGTCTTGCACATATGATCAAGCGAGCGCCGAGCGGGTCAGACTAACAAGTACGCGCAGGCACACGTCCGTCGTCGTCTTTGGCAAGGAAATATTCTACGGACAAGGAATCTGCATCACGCCGCCCGGAGAGTCTCACGTGCGTCGTCCTTCCACCACCCATCCATCGTTCGTCGCTGTCGTCACCGGCTAACCCGCCCCGAAATAACTTGTACAGCATGGATCACCACTGCGGATCATCGAAATGGGAGAGACGGCCATAGACCAAGAAACGTTCGAAGACTACCTCAGCGAAATGCGCGAAACCTACACTGCAGACAAGGTATGTGCGCGCCGCTCCGCCTCGTGCCACATGTTAGACGCTGACCCGCGCTCTTCCTCGCAGTACCACCTCCTCGGTGAGCGATTCCTCACTTTTTCAAACAGACAGAGCACGCGAACAAACGTCGTGCGATAGACTTCAACTGCAACTCATTCACCAATGATTGTCTCGGGTTCCTGACCAGCGGTAGCATCCCTCCTTACATCAAGTGTAAGTACCCCTCCCAACCCCTCCAGTTTCAACGATGGACGCCAACGCGCGTTACAGCGCTGCCCACTGACTTTCTCTCGACGCCCTTTGGGCAGGCACTCCGACCCAGTATCGACGCCATGTTCGCCAACCGGCCCCAGAGCAACGGAACCGTCGCTCGCCCAGCGCCAGCGAGCATGAACACGCCCACACCCAACCCAGCGCTCGCGGGGGGTCTCCTCCAGTCTGTCGCCGCGCAGGCGATGGCAGGTAGTTCGTCGCTCGGTGGTGCCCCTTCCATGGCCCCAGCCCCAGCTCCTCCGTCTGCACCGACGCCTGGGCCATCCTCGCGAGCGATACTACCACCAGACGCGCCGCTCACGTCGTCAATGCACATCATCACGAACCCTCCGTCATTCCAGAACCTCTTGCGAACGCATCGCGCGGTAGTGGCCTTTTTCACAAGTGCCACGTGCGGACCCTGTCGAATGATCGAGCCCGTGTTCGAGGAGCTCTCGAGGAGCAAAAGCAGGGCATTGGGTGGGGTGGGGTTTGCCAAGATCGATATGAGCGTCGGGCTGAGCGGGGCAGTGGCAAGCGAGTATCAGGTTCGCGCCACGCCCACGTTCATCTTTTTCTTGGACGGGAAACAGGTAAGGTGATGAACGGCAACAGACGAATAGATTGGCTGAGCCATCGTTGGATTCCAGAAACATCAGCTGCAAGGGGTGAATGCGCCGGAATTGAAGACGCAAGTGGATCTGCTGATCTACGAGGCGTTTCCCCGTTAGTCGTCCACCCTAGCTGGCCTTGATCTCGTATGGCTAACGAGAAATTGATAGCGCATGCACATACGTCGCTGCGGTTGCCAGCGGTTGAAGCGGTCTCACTGGATCCGATCCTGTTCAAGCAGGTGCCCAACTTGGATGTCATGTTTACCAAGTTGGGGGAACTCGTCGGGGGTGTAGCGTCGTGGACGGGGGCAGTGACGCAAGCACAAGCGAGACAGACGCTGTCCGGGAGAGTCCTTCCGTTCCTCAAGGCTTGCACTGCATCGCCCCCTCAGCAGCCGAAATCCACGAACTTTGACGGGTGGGCGGAACTGGCATCTGGCCTGGCAGAGAACCTTGCGCCGAGCGGGCTGTTCCCGCTGGTGGACATCTGGCGGATTGCGCTGCTGAACGGCTCGTTTGCAACATGGAACGCGATGAAGAAGGAGTCGAATGGGCCAATGCAACGGTTGATGAACAAGGCGCTGGAAGCGGAGGACGTGCCGCGCAACTACCTGCTGACTGTATTGCGTATGCTTGCAAACGCGTTCTCGAACGAGGTGTTGGGGCGGGAGGTGATTCTGTCTGCACGAGAGGGGGCGACGAAGCTGCTGGTGGACGCGCTGCTGCACGAGGATGCTCTGGTGCGGATTGCGGCTGCGAGTGTGGCATTCAACATTGCGGCGTTCCTGCAGAAACATCGGGTGGAGAAGGTGAAGGTGCGAGACGACGGGGTGGGTGCAGAGGAGAACGAAGAGTGGGAAGTGGAGATTGTGGTGGGTGTTCTCGAGGGGATCGAACGGGAGACGAGCAACGAAGAGACAGTGCACCGACTGACTGCGTGTCTTGGACTGCTCGTTCGGTTGTCTCCGTACACGGATCAGGTGGCGATGTTGTTGGAGACGCTGCGGGCGCGGGAGACGTTGAAGAGCAAACTGGACATCGCAAAGAAGGAACCCATCCGGAAACTCATCTTGGAGGTAGCAGAGAAACTGTGCCCTGATTTAGAGTAGAGTCGCTCACTCGCTGAGAACGCATGGGACGTAGTACTAATAACATATCCATATCATGGAGAGGATGAGAATGAGAATGAGAATGAGAATGATGGTCCGACTTCTATAATAGAAGGGCGTTGTTCACTTTCTACAAACATCACGTGCGTGTCTCTCGCCTGCTTTTTCCCAGTACACTAGTACGTTGGTATCCAGCCATTTCCCATAGTCTGCTGGATCGCCCATCGAACCGCGTTCCGTCGTTCTGCATCGCTTCGACCCGGCTCCGGCGTGTCTCTGTCGTCGGTCCATATTAGTCGCCTTTTAAATAACTCATAGGTATGACACTGCACGAACGCACGTCCCCTGGCCATCAGAGTGCCCATTGCACTTCATTTCACCGTTTCCCGTACGTCCTATCTGAGCTTTCGCATTGCCCTCTCGCCCCCATGCACACCGCTGGTCTTCCCGCGCCCCAAACAGCCTTCCGGAGTCCTTTCTATCATACCAGTCACTCCATTTCTGCCTAGTGTTGCCTAACCTACAAGATCCCTTGGACAATCATTACCGTCGTCCTTTACACCCTCACGCCCAGAGTCGCTAGTTTATCAACACACTATAATGGCTGCTGCTCTGCAAACTACCTTGGCGAACCTTCATCAGAACAATTATGGTTACCGTGCGCCCATTTTTATCTGGACACTCGCACCCTGTCTCTGAGAAGGAATTGCAGTTGTGATCATCACTGCCATCGTATATGATTACAGTAATACCCTCTTCAACTTGTCCGTTGAACCAAGTTTGTTCTGAACCAATATTTCCAGTCCTCACATTTTCGAGTGAGGTATTGTGTTTCATGTTTTCATTCAACAAGTATGCATGAGTCTCACTCTGGCCGATTACCTGGGCAGATAAAATACATCTGGGTTCGAGAACATTGTTTTATTCAAGATGTGATGCTTCTACTAATATGACTACAGAACAAACCTTGGACCCCGGTTTCCACACTGTTTGTTATCGTACGTTTGAAACTCGAGCACTCAGGCGCGATGACACACACAACATGTGCTAAATCATTGCTACAATGTTGCAGGTTCGATATCTCGGACTCTGTGGTTTTATGTGAGTTCAGGGTCGTCACAAGTCGTGCATTGAATACTGACTTGGTTCACCAGACTCCTTTCCATCCGTATGTCCCAAATTAAAATATTGCAACTAATTGAACTGAATCACTACCAAAGTGGGGACTTCCTTTGTACCAGGTCCAGCAAAGGTGAGTTTTTCCTCATTTCCTCCATCACTTATCAGTGAATGATTATGATCTTCAGCTGTGAGTCTCCATTTAATAATATGATTAATACTTTGCCTGGAACCTTGGTTGTGGATCAGTTGTAAGTGCTCCCTCCCGCTATTTCCTGTGTATGCACGGTTTAAGGATAATCCCAAGGTGGGGTACTCAGCACCATCACTTTATGGTCAGTTTTTGTGTATATATGCGCAGCCGATCGTGAGTAGTAATGATATCGTTCACTTGGAAAAAAAGGCGACGACACATCACCCTTATTACAGTGGTGATGATTCTACGCCTGTGGGCAATGTACAATCGATCAAGGATAATACTCTGTATACTTCTTACTTCTTATCTCGGGGAAGTCATTCCCTCAACTATTGAATCCATCATCAGCAGCAACCCAAAACAAATCATAACAGGTATGTAGAAGCTGAAATTAGCGGGTGATACTATGTGTTGATGTCGTCCGCTGAATGTTACACAGATGCGACTGACACTACGATTCTGGATATCTCGTTTTGCTCGTCAGGACTCGTTCCTACCGACTGGAACAAAGCGACCAGCGTCTCTCAACTCGTGCATGCTGGAGTGATGTGCACCCTATTGATCATCCAGTTCATGATGCGCTCCGTTCAAACGTACAAAGCTACGAAACAGTGGCGTCTCAGCCCATTCATTAATCTGCTAGTTGTGGATGGTGCGGTTTATTTTTTCGCGTACGTCCTCTTTGTCCCCTCTGACACTACAAGGTGGATACGATGCTAACGTGTACGTTCCGTTGCAGCATCCTGATGTGGAACCTCGTCAACACTCTGTATGACTTTGGAAGAATTTCAGGACTGAGACCACAAAATATAGCCTTGAATCTTCTGGCAATCATTCCCATATCCACGCTTACCCCGCGATTCATCCTGACTATGCGGAAAATGTATGCGCACAGTGTTTACGGCGGAAGAGGGCACGGGACTGACGCGGGTTTTGGATTGACGGCTTTATCTAGCTATGGGGTGAGCCGTTCGTCTATCGCATTTGCGGACGGCGAGGAAAGTGAGGGATTGGAACATGATACTAGTAGTGAAGATATACCGATGCAAAGGCCGAACCAGAGCAGACTCTGCGCTGATGTCGATATCCATCATACATCTGACGATTAATTGTATTTTATTCCAAATCGATTGAAAGTGGGGATAATCCGGTTTTCGGACCAGGATAAACGCCACTAAGATACCGACAACTACTACACCAATTATTCACATGCCAACCAAAAAAACACGGATCAAAGTGACGACTCTGAGCGCTTAAACGCCGACTTGTGAACGAGCGGTAATTGTCTTCTGCTACACTCGTTTGTTGATGACACTCAGATTTCTTCCCTCTCGCGCCTTGCGACGTGTACAGATCATGACCAACCGCCGCTCCGTACATTCGCATCATCATGCACACTTACTCCCAGATGGCTACATTGAGGACCCTTCCGCCGGTCCAATGCTCCGCTTCCAAGCATCCCTTCCCCGTCTTCCCGTGCCCCCGCTCACGTCGACGATATCCAAATACCTCGAGACCGTCAAGCCCCTTCTCTCCGATGCCGAGTACGTCACAACACAAGCCCGCGCACACGCCTTTCTCGCATCTCCGCTCGCAGCGTCCCTCCAAACCCGCCTCGAGTCCCGCGCAGCAGACCCCACCGTCAAGAACTGGCTTGCAGATTGGTGGAACGAGGTGGCGTACATGGCCTACCGCGATCCCGTCGTGGTATTCGTGAGCTACTTTTATGTCCACCTCGAAGATCACCACACGCGGAATGCAGCTCAGCGTGCGGCGAGCCTCATCAAGGCGATGCTCCCGTTCAGAGCGTTGACAGAGTCGTTCGTATTTCGTTTATCTGAATCACACGTTGTGGTTCTGACCGCACTGGGTTCACGCAGGAAACAGCTCGAGCCTGAAAAGGTTCGTGGGGCGCCTCTGTGCATGGATTCGTACAAGTGGCTGTCAGTGGTACTCGTCACTTGTCTTGTGCGCTTCAAGTGCTCACGGGCATGCCAGGTTCCACGCATGCCGGTATCCCGTCAAGCAGTGTGACACTGCGGCCAAGTTCGATCCGCAGACTCACAATCACGTCGTCTTCCTGCGCAAGAACAGGTTCTTCGAGGTGCAGCTCGCGACGCCCAAAGGAAGAGAGCTGACTGCTGCAGAACTCCAAGTGTGCGTCGGGTTATGTCCTATAATGCGTTCCGAGCTCACTTTGACACAGTCAGATCGAGCGTGTGATCGCGTTGGCCGGAAACGATACAGGCGTCCCCGTCGGTGCATTGACCAGCGAAAATCGCGACGTCTGGACGGAAGTGGGTTGTAGTGATATCTTTGTCCATCCTGTGCTTAATGTTGGTTGTCAGGCACGAGCTGCCCTGTTGGCAGCTTCTCCAGTGAACGGCAAGTCGCTGGAGCGCATCGAGTCTGCTGCGATCCTTGTATGTCTGGATGATACCAAGCCCGTCACGCGCGAGGACATATCCTGGGCGTGTTGGGTCGGAGATGGACGGAACCGATTTTACGACAAGCATCAACGTAAGATTCAATTATGGGCGTAAATATGCTGTAGCTAACCCATGGACTGCAGTACTCGTGTTCGAAAACGGGCGGTCGGGGTTCATTGGTGAACACTCGTGTATGGACGGCACGCCGACGCTGCGGTTGAACGAATTCATGCTGGGGTCGCTCGCTGCGAACAAGGTCGATCTCGGACCGGGTCGCACTGCATCAACCGGGGCCGATCTTGAAGGACCGAGGGAACTCGAGTTTGAGTTGGACGAGCGATGCCGGGGGTATATCGATGGAGCGTGCAAGCACTTTGACGCGCTGGTGGGACAGCAGGAGATGCAAGTGAGTCGTGATCGTCGAAAGTGAGTGGGTGCGGCGTTGCTGACGTGTGAGACAGGTGCTGCACTACGAGGGGTATGGAAAGGATCTGATGAAGCGATTCAAGGTGTCTCCGGACGCGTGGGTGCAGCTGGTGAAGCAGCTCGCGTTCCACAAGATGTTCGACCGGCCTGGGGTAACGTACGAGAGTTGCCAGACACGGAAATATCAGGGTGGCCGGACCGAGGTGATCCGAAGTGCGAGCAACGAAAGCAAGGCATGGGCCGAAGCGATGCTGGACCCTGACGTGATAGTGAGTGTCGCCGCGGAGACAAGGCGGGGCCGAACTGAACGGATGTGTACTAGGACCACGAGCGCGCAAGGCTGTTTCGACGTGCGGTCGCACGACACCTGGAGTATGCAGCGTGGGCAAGCGATGGACAGGGCGTCGATCGACACCTGTTTGGGCTGAAGCGGATGCTGCGGGACGGAGAGGAGATTCCGGATATGTACACGGACTCTGCTTATTCGAGGAGCAGCCATTGGGAGCTATCTACGTCGCAACTGTCGTCCAAGTACCTCGACGGATGGGGATACGGAGAAGGTGAGCGTGTGCGATCGTACGGAATGTGGCGTTGCTGACTTATGATGGGGGGGGCAGTGGTACCCGACGGGTATGGGCTGTCGTACTCGATCGACGAGCACTACGTGAGGTGGACGATCACGTCTCTGAGGGGGGACGGTGCGACGTTGAAGCACTATTTGGCTGAGGCAGCGACGGAGACACGATTCATGTTGGAGCGGGCCGGTGCGGGACGGTTATAAGCGGGGAATAGGAGTTGTGATTACATAATTGATAGTGGTGGGGATATGTATGTCCGATGAAGTCGGAGTTGTTGTTATACACGCCAATGAACGCCAACAAACGACCGAGACAAGACGACAGAAAGCAAAAGAAACAGACGCTCTCGTGTGCAGAGTGTCGCAGGTTCGCTCTCTTTTTTATCTTTCCTACTTTCCCTTCCCTGACATCTCTCTCCCAGGCTCAAGCTAAAGGTCCTCCTCCTCCCTCCCTCTCTTTCTCCCCAAACTCACCCCATTCTAGTGCGATCGTGTCTTTCCATGTCAATCCTGTTCAAAGCGAGGATGCGCAGAGATTTGCCCAGACGGTCCGTCTTATTTCTCCCCAACTCACCGAATCCCCGTGCTCATCCCTGCACACAGGCGCACTCACCTCGGGCAAGGGCAGCCGGTCAGTCTCATCCACGTCCTCCACGCTTCCCCGCTCATCCACCGCCAGATTTATCCTCGCAAACACCGAGCAGCTTCATGCCAAAATTATTCAGATGAGCGATCGCATACGCCAGCTCGAGGAGGCCCTGGGCTCCCTTCAGGCAAAGTGCGTTGTTGATCCACACCCCCTCCTCAACCAGGACCTCCTCCGCATCAAAAATTCACTAGAACTCTACAATCCACACATGGGCGGTCCTTCCCGTACACTCGGCCGCGACGACATCGTCCCCTCCTCCTCGCACGACGTAGACCCTCACTCGTCCCGTCCATCAGAGGTATCCTTACTCCTCGTTCTCGTCTTCTCCCGTCTCCCCCCTCACTGCTTGCACTCACCCAGGACAGGAGCTCTTCCGTCGAGATCGCAACCTCAGACCTCCCAAGACTCTCCCCAGAGATCGAAAAACTCAGCCAGACTTTTCCTTATCCATGGCTCCCCAACAACTCCATGCGTGAACGCATATATAGCATGCTTCCCTCCCGCAAAGAGGCTGAATATCTCTGCACCCAAGCCCGTCTCAACGCCCTCTGGCAGTAAGTATCCCCTTTCTCCTCCTCCGCCTTCCCAATCACCACTCCCACCAGGTACAACCTCGACCCAAGCGAGACTTGGCTCCCAAATCTGGTCCACCACGTCTACACAACTCCCGCACAAGACCTCTGCTTCCGACGATTATCCCTCCTGTTCATCATAATGTCCATAGGTCTCCTCGTCGATCTTAACCAGCAGAGCGAACCTCCCCGCGCAGACCTGTACCACCGCCTCGCCAGAGCTTCCCTATGCGAGATGAACCTCATGGACGAACCAAATCTAGACCTCATCCAGACCCTTGTACGTCATCCCCCCTCGATCCGCTCCGCCATTTTCACAGGATTCTAGTTCTACATGGTTTGGTATCTCCTCATTTTCTCAGACAAGAGTCAGGCTGTGGCTTATGCTTGGAGCATCATGGGACTCGCCGTCAAGTTGGCCCAGAGCGTGAGTTTCTCCCGAAGTTCTCCTTGATTCTCCTCACCGCCTTGCTTCCCAGTTGGGTCTCCGTGCGTGACCCTGCCATCACGACATCACCCTCCGCTCACCGCCGTCTTCCCCAGATCGTGATGGAAACAGATGGAAGGTTATTCCCGAGGAATCGCAGCGCCGCAGAATGCTCTTTTGGGAGCTCCTCAATTTGGATGCACGTCTTGTATGTAACCCCGTCCTTTTTTTTCGCTCCTCCTTACGACCCTTTTTTTTTTCAAGGCACTATCCCTCGGACGCCCGCCTTCGATATGCCTAGACCATGTCGATTGCCGCCGTCCGTCGTACGCAGCGCCGGAGATGTACATTGTTCCCGGTTCTCAATCGTGTGAGCATCAATCGCCTCGTGGATCCGTGCAACAACCTAAGCCCGTTTACGCAATTGACAGACCACGAATGGAAACACGGATTCTTTCTTCATTGTCTTACCCCTGTATTGACCACAGCCATCTCGGCCCAGCCACAGCCGTACCAAAAAAATTTGGACGTCGACAAGACCATCCGCGACTTTAATGTGCCGCCCACGCTCGACATATTCAACCTCGACGGCATCCATGACAATCGACAACTCACCATGCAACAGGTATTGGTGTCCAGCGGTCGCGAAATAGGTACGATTAGTCGCAATGTTGTCCAAGGCGCCTACAGACACGACGACCGTTAGTTCTTCTTCAGTTGCACAGAAACTTTTTTACCGAGGCCGTGAGCGACTATGACGCGTTCTCGTACCAACACAAGTTCGCACCGTCCGCTGTGGCGACTTATCTTAGCGCATCCCGCCTTATTGCCACCCTGAGTGTGCTAGAAGAACGAGAACCGCAGTTAAGCAAGCGATTTATGTGTTTCTGGTTCAATGCATTTTCAGGCGCAGTACGTATGCATCGTCCGCTTGTTAACTCAACCTTGCTCACGAGTTCCCGGGCGTTAGGTTGCTCTATCCCTGATCGTGTCCAGAACTCCTTTTCTTAGTGTGGCACCATTTGCTCTCCAAGAACTCGACACTGTTCATCGGCTGTTTGCCAAGGTGGCCGAGGAATGTCCCAAAGTGGCTCAGGCACTGGTGTGTTTCCTTATTTTTTTCCCATCGACCTCCTTGTGCTCATAAATGCTGCCAGCCTTTGCTGACCAAAATTGTGGAAAGATCCCGCAAGTTGTATGCACAGTGGAGGACAACTACCGACGACGCGGCCGCGATGGATGTTGACCAGGGAGATAAGCTCAGATCCGTTGGAACGAACGACGGAAACGGTCCGTTTGCTACCGTGCATCCCGATCTCACGCGGTGTCTCCAAGACGTTGATAAGCGTCCGATTCCTTCGCTTCACACCTTGGCAACGTTCGTGCCTCCGAGTAGGCCGGCACCGATTGAACCGGAAGCCCGGTACGACCCTGTAAATGCGCACGATCTGTCGACCGACATGCTTTCTCTTGCACTCGGGCGAAACGGCGACCTGATTTCTAGACACCCCCTGTCAGACTCGGCCACTGCTGGTGTCGGGCCGCAGCGAGTAGGAAACCACACGTTTAATTTCGATTTTGGTGCACTGGCGTCAAACGTGGAGAATCAAAGCAACACATACATGTCGTGGTTTTAGTAGATGTTGTATATCTTGGTTTTCTTTTCTTTTTCGTCACTCTTTCTTGATAGGACATGTTCTTGAGATACCTGCGTAGTTCATGTAGTACTATGTAGATAGCACTGCAACTCGAGCCGGGGACAATGGACATGTGCTTACGTAAGACAAGCTTGTTGACGCGCGCAAGGGTTGGTTGGGTGACGAGCAGGACGGCTTGAACGGTGACCACGACGACGTCAGCGGCCAGCACGAGCATTACGGCCCAACTCCTGTCGAGAACGTACTATGTCTCGAATACGGGAGGTATGGGCGCTCAACCTTGAAGCAGAGATGCGCAACATTCGCGAGATGATCGACCAATATTCCTATGTAGCGATGGTATGTGTCACCCCTCCTCCTCCCGCATGCACACGTCCACATCTACATCCGATGCACGCTCGCACGACAGGATACCGAGTTTCCAGGCGTCGTGGCAAGGCCCATCGGCACCTTCAAAACGTCGTCAGACTACCACTATCAAACTATGAGGTGTAACGTCGATCTCCTCAAACTCATCCAAATCGGCATAACTCTCGCGGACGAGGAGGGCAACTTTCCTCAAGATGTCACGACGTGGCAGTTCAATTTCAACTTCAATGTCGGGTACGTCAACTATCGTCGGTCGTGATTGTCTGTCTTTGGGGTGACGAAACGCCCTCGGGGGGGTTTTTTCTTTTTTTCTGTTATATGTATGCACTTTTATCTTGCATGCTTAGCGAGGACATGTACGCTCCAGAGTCGATCGAACTCTTGCAAAAATCGGGCATCGATTTTCAGAGACACGAAGAGATGGGCATACTGCCCAACGATTTCGCGGAGCTCTTCATCACTTCAGGTCTCGTACTCCTTCCGGAAGCCAAGTGGATATCATTCCATAGGTGAGGAATCTTTTGCTCTCTCTCTCTTGTCCGTTCTTGGCTGGATCGCGGATCGTCGGAGCAGGTCGCTCACCGTCTGAACAGTGGCTATGATTTTGGTTATTTGGTCAAGTTGTTGACCGCCATGTCGCTACCGACGTCGGAAGACGTCTTTTTCGACAATTTAAAGACGTGGTTTCCGCACTGCTACGACATCAAGTTTATGATGCGCGCTTGCAAGTCGCTCAAAGGAGGACTGCAAGACGTCGCGGACGACCTTGGTGTACGTCTCATTTTCTTTCTCATCTTCACACGTTCTACATTGCGAGACTAAAATACCCGCATCATCAAGGTCATGCGGATAGGCACGTCTCACCAAGCGGGCTCGGACTCGCTCCTCACGGCCTCGACATTTTTCAAGATGCGAGAGCTCTACTTCAGCGACGAAGTGGACGACCAGGAGTACAACGGCAAGTTGTACGGTCTCGGACAGACGTTTTCTGTCCCGAATGGGTTCAGTGATGCGGTCAGAGGTGGTGCGACGATCGCGGAGCGGGACGATAGGAATGTCGTCCCGCGGGATGTGCAGAACATGACGCCGGGCGGGAATAACAACAACGGGGCTGTTGGGCAGCAAACGCCGGGCGGGGTAATGGGGATGGGGGTCCCCATTCACACGCCGGCGTTGGGGGGTGTGCCGACTGGGACGACGACGTACGGACCTTTGGGGGGGAACAATCCGTACATGCGTACAACTGTCGGCGTGGGTGGGCGGTGACGAGCGCCGAGCGCTCGATGATGGGAGTTTATTTTATCTGTCGAGTTGTTAGACTAGGTGTTGTTTGTTTTATTTATTTATTCGCGCTTGTATCGAGCAAAAGAAAACGATCGTTCTCTCTCTCTCTTCCTTGCGTTTGATGCCACGCTTGTGAGTTGTGTGATCGAACGCGCTGCGACATCGTTCTCGGTGCCGCCATCACGGTCTCGGTCCTCCGGTCCGCCATCCGATCTTTGATCATTCAATGTGGGTGATCGTCGTTTCTGCCAAGCACTGGACCAAGTCGACGACGACGACGCGTCCCCTGGACGTTTCCCTCGGGACCAGAAGCGTAGAATCGAGTCGCAGTACTAGTGTAAACTAGTCTCACGTGCTAATGGGTAGTATCGGCGAAAAGACCAAGTTGGTCAAGAAAAGTGGAACACTGCAGTGCACAAACTACTAATGCAACTGAGCGTCGCACCCTGCGCCTTCAAGGCGTGGCTCGACGTACAAGGTCTCCCACCCATTCCCCCCTCCCTCCCCGCAGACTGACAACGAACGGGGCAACCGACGTCGTGCTATGAATTTGTTAGTACACGCCGCACGGTATGCACGGTCAAGGTCTGAGTTTCCCCTGTCGGACTCCGCCGTCACGGTGACCGCGGCGCACTACTGCGACCGACTTTGAACGAAAAAAAAGAAAAAAAGAAACGTTGGACGGTGCCAGTGGGGGTGCTCTCCTTCCGCTCGCCGGACCTCACTCACTGAGGGCTACTCCCGGCATCCAGGAGAGGGATTGAGGGGACGAGAACGTCTGTCCCCGTCGGGTTCGCCAACGGACCAAAAATGCACGGCGCCCAAGTTGGTCAAACTCGGAGGGACGCGGGGGTGCTGTACACTGTGAACCTGGCGACGACGATACGCGGTGATCCCCCCGTCGTCAACCCCGTCAGTGCACCGGTGAACAGTGGACCAGAAGGGGAAGCGAGAGAATATATGTGTATGTGGTCTTGAGAGATAGGTGAGTGAGTGAGTGAGTAACCGCGAGGGAGGGGTGAAGGAACAAGAACGTCTGTCCCCGTCGGTTCGCCAACGGACCAAAATGCACGGCGCCCAAGTTGCTCAAACTCGGAGGGGCGCGGGGGTACTGTACACCTGTGAACCTGGCGACGACAATACACGGTGATCCCCCCGTCGTCAGCCCCGTCCGTCGGTGCACCGGTGAACAGTGGACCAGAAGGGGAAACGAGAGAATACTTATATGTGTATGTGGTCTTGAGAGATGGGAGAGAGTCAGTGAGTGAGTGAATGACCGCCGCCAATGTAAACGGCGAGGTCGAGTCAAAGGAAATCGCTTCGCCGTAGCGCGCAAGGGGTACGTTGTACGCGCGAGCCGTCCATTCCAAGGATCGACGTCGCAGTCATCCATCGCAAGAGCACCGACGCGGGGCTCGCTCGAGTGAGCTGAACGACGGTCGACAGTGTTCGGCTGCGCGGATCCGCGACGACGATGCAAGGAAGGAAGCCCAAGTGGAAAATCCCCCTGCGAGCAAACACAGGCCACGAACTAATGAGTAAGACGAGACGGGTTGTTGGATACAGAACTCACCCATTCCATGGTCAGGTTTTTATACTTGGGGGAGGGGGAGCGAGACGCATGGGCTGGTGCACCCCCTTCTCAGTGTCTCATGTCTGCACGGTCCAAGCTTGGTTCTTTCTCTGGAACGGACCATAGTGAGAGATCTGTGAAAAAGCTCCACAGTATGTGATCCTTGCCACTCCTGGCCAGCCCGCGGAACAGTGATACACGCTTGGTGCGTATGGCCCTCAGCTCCTGTCATTGAAAATATCATATGACCTAGGAATTCGCTCCCGCAAATAGACCGACGGGGACCTCGCAATGTGTCAAATACATACAAGCCCAGTCCTGAATACCCCGAGGGGTAAGAAACCCCAGATATCTGGTTCAGTGTGGGTCATTACTTAGGCCAGCTACTCCGAAAGGCACTCCTGTCAGGTCCCCTGCATTGTGCAGCGTGGACAGCCTCCTTGACGAGATCGGAATGTGAAATTCTTGCGCTCCCATCCCATTCGGCACAGAAGAATTCGAAATGTGAAAAGATATGGTGGTTCGATGCTTTGGGGTAGAATGAGGGTGGGTGGATGAAATGTGCGGCAGCGCCCAACTCTTGTGGCCTCTGGGAGTGCGGCATGACATGCATGACGAGGTATACCGACCCGATCCTCGGCCCATGGAGACAATTAACACAAGCGAACTTCATCTCTGCTCGATGAGAATGCGAGGGGGACAGGGCAAAACAAATTTGAATCGAGAACGCCGCCCATTCCTTGGGCACCTTGAGCCGACGTAAGATAGTATTTCTGTGGGCCTATCGACCAATGCATGTTATCCCCTCGTCAACAGCAGTCAACAGAAGGCCGCTTTTTACGCCCCCGATGAACGGAGCAGCACGCATGCCCAGGGATTTACTATTGAAAGGCAAATTAATCCGATGATCAGACAGCGGCTAACATGACGGGCAACCTTGAAACTGCCCGCCTCAACGGGGACATTGACATTTCGAGTATATGTGTTGCCGCATAGTAGTTTGTAGCGAGTAGGCAGGCTGTGCAGACTAGGCTTGTGCATTGCACTGGCGCCGGCCTAGGCCCTGTCCAACATAAAACGTTGTTACCAACTCGTTTCTGTCATGAGAAGGCTTCTGGGCGAAAGCTCACCAAGTCTGATACCTGTATCCTTTCTTGTTGTTAATTGTGATGAAGGAAGTACTATATTTGTACTGCTGGCTCTCATCATCACATACATTAGGACCAATGTATCGCACCGTAATTGTTCCTTTAAGATTGTCCCTGACGCTCCCTTTGGTTCACCGACTGATGCAAACAGCCAAGAGGGGCTATAGTGCACTGAAGAAGGCCAGAGTGCCTCGAGATAAGCTCGTGAGCATGGTGATTGTTTGATCGGCCCAGGGATATGATTGCTGACGAAACCAAGATAAGGTAAAATGAACGCATGCCATTCTCCCGGACAGTCGATACAAGGTTGCCATGTGTTCGGCCAAGCCCAGCCTGTGACGCAATATGTTCACCTGTAGTTATATGCTCGACGGCGATAATGCCTAGTCTCAGGTAGCCATGCTGTTATTGAGCCGGAAGGTCGGTTCGATCGTTCACTTCCGCGCCACTTACGAAAGGAAACTTGCAGCATGCTTGCCTGGAATGATAGATTCATGCTGCTTCATGATGAGGGTGTGGAAGGCGTCTTACATACGCAACAAACGTTAATGGTACAAACCAAATTCAGACCGACGGGAAACTGGTGAAATTAAAAAAAAAATTCAGGCTAATTCAACCTGTCACACCGTACTTAATAACCTTATTACTTTCTTGCAAAGAGGTACGTACATAATTGCTGGGGAATATTCCTTTTACTCCGTCATTTGAGTACCCTAAAATTGTAATCGGTCAATCATTTAAATGAGGGGCGAGTTTTTCTCACCTTCCCACCATCCATCCGCGCGATCATATCGCCCAGAAGACAGCTGAAGCACCTCTCCTTCTTTGACGCTCAATTCATCAGGGCCCTGGGCTTCATAATCATATAAGACTCGTACTGGAAGACTCTCGTCTGTCAATCAATCGGGCAAACGGCGAAAAAATCCCTACCAAATTGCTCAGAAACTCGCGGTTCCTCAGAGCTCCCACAGGACTCGAGTGATTTTACGTCGGAGGTCTCAAGATAGGACGCTGGAATGAGCCCTTTCCCACCGCGATTGTCAGTCACTTTAACCCAGCCGGAACCATCATCTTCTTCTAGCACATGAATGGTCGTTCCTTCTGCGGAACGTGTCAAGAACGTAAGCTCATAAAATACCGCACGTTCACGGAAAGGATCCACTTGCCTGAAACACTTAGTTCAAAGGGGGAGGATGCCGAGAAATCAAAGGCGACACGAGCTGATGGATGATCAGGCGGTGCGTCGACATGCACGAACGAGGATGGTGTTGGTGTTTCTCCATCATGACCAATAGTAGAAGAATGAGTGGAGCTTGGTTTTCTGGAAGAAGAAACTTGAGAAGATTCGGTGCTCGTTTCCTCCCGGTATACCGATGACGGCGTCCTAGACGGCGTTTCCGCGACCCTGTGATCACCGCGAAGGCCAGGACATTCCGCGGGTACCTTTCGAGCATTCACACAGGTGAACAATGAGATATAGTTCACTGTACCTTCAGTTCGCATTTTGCATGTACTGAAAATCCACACGTCCTGCAGGTTTTTCCAAGTTTACTTAGGCCCCAAATCGAGGACTTTATGTCGTCAATATCCTATTGTGCTGCCAGTCTTATTGAATCGATTCACACCTTGCAGTAGCCACACGCGGTGGGAATGGAAAACGACGAACTCTTGAAGTCGTGCGGACTGGAACCGCCTTTGTCGTCTGAGAACGAAGCATTGCCATCGGACCTTGACACCTAAACATCACCCAACTCACCACCAAGCACTGCTGCAATAGTATCGATTTCTGTGCGGAGGACGAGCTCCGATGTTGCAAAGGATGTTACTTGGTGTTGGGCGTCTAGATAACCCTACAGAAAGCAAGTTGGCTATGAATATGCACCACAAGCAGCAAAGGCTTAATACATTTATCGCATCGTCGATGTTCGCAAGGGCATTGTCTGTAGAATATGACGCGATTAAATCGGCATACTTTGCTGCCTCGTTGCCTGTCAAAGTGTGAATCATCATTTTCACATTAAGCAAAATGCACTTCTCACGTTTGGCACTCAGAACCGATTCTAGTTCTTGTAGCTTTGTCCACGAGCGAGCATGTTTATTTTGGAGAAACACCTTCGGGGATGGCTCGAGACAGAATTCATCCTGAAAAAGCGTCAATGTGACATACAGACAACAGGATGTAGTAACTCGCAGTATCATAGTGACTCGTGCAGGGCTCAAAATGCCAGTCGCTAGGTAAATTGAATGGTCGGATGTTAAGATCGATGAAAATATTCTGGTCCTTGTAAGGTTGTATTCCATCGAGAGCAACCGCCACAGAAACCAGGCGATCCTTCAGTGCTTCCTGATGCGATACCTGTATGGTCTGGGCCTCCAACAGAATACATCTAAAACTCTCCACCAGTCGAGTTTGCATATCCTCTGAAATTGTTATTCCTAAGAGGGTCTTAAAGCTCAAAGACGTCGCTCACGATAACCCTGGATTGGAATTGATAAATTTACCTATGAGAACTGATAACATCAAGTTAACATTACCCACATCCTGAAGATCAGGTAATTCCTCGGTGTAGAACTTCTCTTTGACTTTGTTTGCAACTGCTATAGAAATAAGGTACACGCTGCAGCTGGCTAGTTAGCATCTTGACATATGAACAAAAACTCACTTCTTGCTAGTAAGCATCTCATCTCGGTGTTGTTCATACTGCCGTCCCGCGCGGCCAGCATGTCGATCCTGTTGGACATGACCCTACATGCTATTTACCACAAAGTGGATGGCGATATCCGATATCAACACACCTGCTTCTGGCGGTATACTTCGACCTCGGCGCATTCGTCGTCGTACTGGTAGGAGGTCAGCATTGTGGAAACTCGTCCAAGAAATGTCATGATGAAGACATTCCTTTTGCTTGTTCTACGTCCACAAAATATCAGCTCAGCCAAGGCAGAAATTTTTGGGAACACAGACTTTCAGCCGATCCTGATAAAATCGTTCGCGTTCTGATAGCAACTTTTGATGAAACTGAGACTGCTGCAGGGCACATGAGCTCGCCGGCATCCAACAAGTGACGGCAGACGGCCCGAACTTTTTTCTTCAGGTTGTCGTTTCGGCGCTCTAATGCCTTGAGGGGTTCTGTCACTTGTGCCGTGATCATGTCGGCTAGGTGAAGATGGTCCTGGGCGACCTTTGACATAGACGCAATGATTTCAGCATATGCATTGACGAGTGTGCTACATTTGATGACTCTGAGGGAGTGATGCGAGATACAAAAAAAGGCACTAACTTTTGTTGCACAGCGCTGTCAGAACAGAGTTTCGTGGGACTGTTCCCAGCAACAAGCGACCCCGCGACCTTGTTCTTCTTTTCCGTGGCCTTCTTTACCAGAAGTTGAATCTTTGACGCGTACTCGCGTTCTAGCGCCATTCGATCACGGTAAATATCATGAATCTGAAGAGAAGATGAGCTGAACATCCCCGTGCCGCCAGCTTTCCGCGGAGGGGTTACCCACATCAGTGATGAGCCCAATATGAGCATCAAAAAGACCGGTAATACGATCTACTTGATTCTGACGAAGAGTCCAGCATCCGTGCCGAATGAAGAAGAAGTCAGTTTTACCGGGAGGTTTTGACCGTAGCTCTCGCGGGCCTGGTCCATCTTCAACTATTATCCACAAATTGACGCTTGTGAAAAGTTCCGCAGGTACCAGCGCTCTTCGTATGATCAAGATGATGGTGGTGCTCGCTGTCAGTGTCACTTCTAATGTCGAAGTTGGTAATACTGTCGGTTATCACGTGCAGTGCAGCGAGCTCTGAGATATCTGCTCTGAGCAGCGCTCAGCCTCAGACTACTACAGTAGTCCTACAATGAATCTTCACTGAATTACAAGACACTCCGAGAATCAGTCAGTGGATGTTGGCTGCCGCGAATACCTGGTTCGTTGCTTTCCCTGTGGGGAGGAACGACGCCCAATGATTGCCAAGGGGTTGACAGCGTACCACGGTGTCCACACACCCCACACAGCTCGAATACATACAAGCGTCCAATACTTTCCATTCAAGGGAACACTCCTTCAAGTTGGTGGTCCGCCTCGATGCTCGTAGCCGTATTAATGTGGGCCACGCGGAGATCAAAAGATGATGTTGCACGAATTTCCTCGAGGCCTAGGCTGTGCGTAATTCAGAAGTTAAAGCCACACCCCCAATTATAACTTAAAGGAAGGAAGATGAGGTAAAGAGATAATAAAACCATAATTATTGCGCAGACTTTACGTTTTTTGCCTCGCAACAAAGCAAAAATGCGTTCACGGCGCGGAGCAAAAGAGGCTGTGAGAGCGGCAACGGCAAGAAGTTGTTCGCCGCTCAATGTGCCCTCCGAGTCCGCAATTCTCGGCCGAGGAACAAACTTGAACAATATCTCATGAAAAAAAAGTTAAGCGAGTCCGTTGTTGATCAACCAGAGCCAAGAAAAGTGCACCGCAACCACTTCATAAATGTTCCGGTGTGCGGTGTCGACACATACACGTGTATGAGCAGGCAGATTTATATTACTTGTGCATGGGCGGAAGGATTTATAGTTCGAGCGGGGCCCAAGTTGTCCCCAGAGTTCGAACGAAAGGGCGCACACGAAGTACTTACCAGAAATATTTGCGTCAGAGTGTGAAATCAAACAGCCGTTGGGCATTTATTAATGTCCGTCAGTTTGATCCGAGCCTTGCGGATCGATCCTGACCAAGGCCACAGTACTTGTGAGTCGGCCGAGGCGGTTCCAACAGTGCATGGCTAGCCTGTCAATTTGTGTCAAAGGTAGGCGAGATCTCGAGGCAACCAGGGCGGAAAAGTGCGAACGAACGGCAGCCAGGATGCGGACTCGCGCGGGCGCGAGGACTGCGGCGATGGTCTAATCAGGGAAGTAGTCCTTACAGAACAGTACTTCGTGAGCGTGAGCAACAGACAAGGTAGAATGGCTGACTAAGACTAGTCCAACATTGTAAGAGTCCTTTTCCACTTCGTCTCGTGAGCCAGAACGGGGTCGGCTAACTTGCAGGTTCGTTCGAAACTGTGTTCCGCGCGAATTCCTCATGTGCATCCTGGCTCGAATCATGCTGGTGATTCCGTCATTACGATAATATTTCCATTTCCCCTCAACCCCCCCTTGACCCGGAATCAGTAATCCTCCCAATTCAAGTGGAGTCTGTCATGTACATACTTCTCGGCTGAAACGCTCAAGGCAATCGGCCCTCTTTGTTTCCGCTTGATATGTGGGTACATGCGATCCCCTTCCGGGTCGATCTCTCTTTCGGACCGCAATCTGTTGTCCCGCCCTGGGTGAGGTAATGCTAGCTTCTAGGTATAAAAGGAGCTTTAAGACGATACACGAGCTTGCTAGCCTCCGATTCTGCGTCCCGGATTGCTGCCGGCTTCTTGCTCACTTTTACCATGTACCAATTTTCCGTCATCGTCATTATACTGACTACCCTCCTCATCTCTCTCTCTCCCTCGGCGCTGGCAGCCCCATTGCCGTTTGATCTGCTGTTTGATAAACGAGACGGACAATTATCCGGTAGAGTGTGTCGCCTTTTCAGCTCCCTCTTGGGTCCCGGTATTGAACTAACTGACCACTCAGGGAACATGGTTCTATGATGGTCTGGGTGCATGCGGTATACAAGATGGCAGCAATGATGCTATTGTCGCTATCTCGGCCGACATATATGGCACAGGAGCCGATTGTGGCCGCGTAAGCATCCTTTTTGAAGTCCGGTACTACCTTCTCATGATGTTCTCCAGTCGGTCAGGATCACAAACACGGCGAACGGGCAGACTGCATCGGCCATAGTGCGTGATAGATGCGAAAGTTGTGGCCCAAATGATTTAGGTATGTCTGAACCTTTCGCTTTTCTGGGTGCAGTTTCTCATCGACATTCAAGATATGTCCATCGGCCTGTTCAAGAAACTTGGTGATCTGAACGCTGGCGTGTTGCCCATCACCTGGTATTTCGGCTAGGCACCCTCTTGATTCTTTCTGTATTTTTCTCGCTCTCTCTTCGCATGGTCCGAATAGATGACTTCTGAAGCGCTTTTGGCGATGTATTATTTTGTTACAGTTTTACCAAGGGATAGGCTCAGGCAAGCCTCGACTGCAGCAGTGCCGTCGTAAATAACAATCGGATAGAATTATGCCATGTATCTGTATCTTAGAGACGCCTCTTACGACCGCGATTCACCATTTCTTACGATGTCTTCCTCTAATACAAGTTAATTTATATTTGCAAGCGGTTTTAATTTTGTGATTGGTAATATTTCGATCGCTTGGCTTGCTCGGACACCACGGACGTTCGACATCAACTCTGTCGTCGTGATGCTTTACGCATCTCCTAGAATCTACGCCCATCAACTTAGTTGGGCATAGTCAAAATATATGACTAGGTCCATGCTCTCTGAACCGCACTGGCTGGTCGGAGTGACTGACTGCATCTGAGCTTCAGCTTGGACGCTCTGAAAGACAGTAAGCGAATATCCGTTCAAGCACGAAATCACACTGATGATCCCCCCATCGGATATTCCACTTCCAGCAGTCTAGACTCATCTAGGCAACATCTAGGCAAGCAGGTCATGCCGATGCGGCGGCTCTAAGGTAATTACAACTCTTAGCAAGATCACTGAATGCACGGACAACTCGGACAGGATGGACGTTCTCCGTTCGAATGCGGTTAGCTCCGAGGTGGATGCCATTGACATAGGCTGTGGCAACGGGGCTGGAACTTGGGGGCTGGTCCGATTGGTTACCAGACCGTCAAATGAAGCCTGTCGTGGAAGCGATAAGTTCGCTGGTCTAATGCGGGAATTATAGACAGATGGAGATCGCGGTGATTATCTTGTCAAGATGCTAGTTCACGTTTAGCAACCCCCGCTGGACGCAATGCGCACCAGTTGCACATTGAATAATCGAATGATCGATTGCGACATCAATGCTTCCTGGTGCCTCGCTCCAACCCCTTCTCCGCTCTATCGAGGACGCTCTCGACATTCATGTAACAAAAAAGGGCCTGCGCCGTCGTCGGACGGTGGCGCATTCAAGGGTGCCTTATATAAACATCGACTGTTCGAAGCGAGAGCGCTGTCGCTGTCAGACACCACAAAGGATATATTCCACTCTTTACAACCGTTGGATGATTTCATTTGCGCAAGATGGATCTGAAATTCCTACTTTCAAGTACAGTCCAGGCTCATCTTCTGCTCCCCGCGGCTCTGGTGACTTTGGGGCGTGCATGTGATCATTATGAGGCCACGGCCCACAGTGCACGACGAAACCTCATTAGACGGTCTGATCACCAGGTAAGCTGGAGCCCCTGCTTCATTTATTTCGGATCCGGGTATCTGCTCTCCTCTGCATTTGTTTGTACGTCTACCTTCTAAAAGTGTTCAGAGGACGGTCACGAACCCTGGACCATAGCCCTCCAAGTCAGCATCTTTTCCCCGCGTACATAGTAGTCCACCGATAAGTTCGAAACTCTTTTGGCCGCCCAGTGAACTTTTCAGTACGGTAACATATTTGCTACTCCATCTAGGAACCGACGACAACGTATAATTATCTCTGTCGTGCGTGATCAATTGATCCGAGGGCTTTACAACCCGATTTCTCCTGAGGTGAAGTTCTAAAAGCAAGTATGAAGGTTCCAGGCCAAGTTCCGTCATTGTTGCGGGTTGCGTCGTCTTGCATCGTCCAATATACCAAGTACTGGCATGAACAAAGCATCTTGAGAGGAAAGCATCGATTTAATCATCTTCAGAGTGCGAGCACCAGTGACCAGACAAGTGGTTGGCAAGAGACTCCCCCGCTGCTTCATCCACCTCCCACTGAAGGCTGAAATTACCTGGACGGGACTCAACTCAATCGTGACCTAAGTTCATGGTTAACATGTGCACAACCCATTGGAGGTCTGAGTTGCAATATCAATCCAGTGTATTACGTTCACTTCCATTGAGTTTTCTCCGAACTCTACTCCATCACAACGCCTCCCTCAAAGTCCCCGTCGACCTTGTCTCCCAGAGCACTGATCCGCCATTCTTTGACTGATACTCGTAAATCTTTGAAAACGTATGAACATCAGATCGAATGTATTCGTACAACCAAAATGTACTCGAGGTAAAATACATTGCAAGTAAGCATGCCGTAACGTTAGCGTTGGCCAAATTAGTCCCATTCGCAACGAACCCACCCACATTGCAAACGTCGTACATCAGAAAGGTCCAAGGGGACCAGCGAAGGGGATAATCATTTCATGTGAAAAGAGATTAGCGTGTCATGCGAGATAGCTCATTGTCCGTAGTTCAAAAAGTCGAAATCGAAACTCGATCATGAAAAAGCCAGGTATATGGCAGCCAATGCAACGCCGAGCGATGTTGCTACCCCTGGAACGTGTTTCTGCGACGCAGAGCTCGATTGAGTAGCCGGCAATGTGCTCGACGGCTTCAGAGTGGAAGTAGTGGTTACTGTAGATGAATGAGAAGTTGCTCCACTCGACGGCGACCTAGCAGTCGACGATGGTGGAGTCTTGCTGAGGGATGTTAGGGAAGGGTCACTAGAGACGCCTGAAGGGTTTGGATTGACAGGCAAGGATGGGCTCGGCGAGATAGAAGATGAAGGTGCCGAGGTCGGGGAAGATGCGGCATTAATAATCGTGAACTCGGGACTTGCGTTACCCGAATCACCGAACACTGATGGGCAATGAGCATGACATCACTGTTAGAAGCTCGAGGACTACTTACGGACTATTATGTAGTCTGTCCGGGTGGGCACATTAGGTACAGTGATCTGAGCTTGTCCGGCGGAATAGTTGAGTTTGGTGGCAAGAGGTGAATCTTAATAGACGGTCAGCATAAGCCAGTGGTAGCTCAGGCATCCATGCCACTGGAAGACGAGAATGGACTCTCAAACAAAGAAGACTCACCTAGCATAAGGTTCTCGCTGTTGTTATACATAAAGCCGAGGACCAACATCCCAACTGGATTGGTCTGGTTCACCGGCAGTCCAGTGGTACTCCTGCAAAAAAATTATCATCCATACAACTGGGAGAAAGTGAACCGCCTACCAAGTCACTGTTTGTGTTTGCCCAGTATACCAAACGGTGGCAGTGGTTGGACTAGTGATGGGAGGATCCACGACATCCCTCGAGGCCAGAGGCAAGGACAATGCATAAGAAAACAGAAACGTCAACAGCAGAACGTATCGCATGAACATGATCGTCTCCCTAAAGTATTTGGTGGGGATCCAGAGAGGGAGGAAACCCTTCAAGTCAAGTGAAGAGCTTCACCGGAACAAGAAGTTTGATGGCTTGTGGTTATATTGGCCTGGCGTGCGAACTTGAGGCTGGATCAGGCAAATGTAAAGCTTCCATAAAGTTCAATGATAGTAGCGCTCTCAGGCCTCAGTGACTGACGTCTCGGCCTCATTGTTCATAGTACAGTAAGCCTCTACATATATACAAATCACAATCACACTGGTCCAGGGTGATTCTATCGAGATGGTCTTCGTCTTTCTTCCAGCTTGGTCGAGAACGAAAAGACGATGGCGCTAAGCGGCACCGAGGTTCATCTGGCATGTCACAGCCATGAACTTGAATAGGCGAAGCGAGATGGTTTGTATAGTACCTTCTGCAAAGTACCACTCTTTCATGCAAGTGGTCATCGATCATCGATAACGGAAATGATTACCGCATGCCAAGTCACTCCAGCCCTCAAGTTCCACCCATGCCCACTCTCCATCCTCCCGCTGAATTGATCTCGTAGGGTGCTCCCAGCGCACATATGCTGCTTCCGCTTGACGTATTCTTATCAATCGGATGCGGCGGCCCGTGTTATATGTAACTGCTTCCGCTCGCATGATGTCGACAAGCCTGCTGGTCGAGAAGCAAGGTATCAGTTTACCCGCTGGAGCTGCCTCCCTTCTCTCCCTCAAGTCTTTCCCCCCTTGCCGATCAGTTATTTGTGCGAGCTGAACCACTAATGCGGTGAACTAGGGACACAAGACAGGCTGCAGCCTGACGAATCTCTATGAGCGGTATATATACCTTATCTCGGCTACATGGAAGCTCATTATGATGTACACACATACCTGGGACTTGAGTAATCCTGCACGATGGCATGAACTTCTATTGCTCCCGTCCCTGGAATCGCGTGAAACAATGATCGATGCAATTTCATTTCAAATGAGCACCAACTGAGGCTGCCGTGCCTCTTCCCGGGGTCCATTGAACTACAGCCTAGTGAGTTCTACTTCAATCGTATATATTGTTTGTTCTATCGTGCGCATTCACTGGTACAGCATTCATCCTCCCGTTCACTATTACTTGTGTCCACCATCCATCCCGTCAAGAGCAGTCCAGCTTGATGCTTTTCGCCGAGCTACCTCCCTGCCACCAAACACTGTAGTCCGGTCGAAGCTTGGACTCAGCACTGCCGACTGCCACCCCCTCGCCTCGTGTATTAAGACAAAATCTGCATGTCCTCCAATCAATGGGACGAGGGTGTCTGTAGTGTTTCGATCGAGGTGACGAGTATTCTCTATGACCCCGATAGCCTCTTTTGAAGTGGCGGATACTGCGCGCTTGTGTTGCCGGTTAATTCAGCTCAAATGAACCAGACAAAACTTTAACCACATACCAAGAGCTCCCTCCACCCTCGCTCGGTTCCGACCTGAAATAGCCCAACTTCCAGGCAAGCCAGAGTCAGTGGATCAAGGTATCCTTGAGGCGTGAATGCATTTTGCACGTTGTTCACACTTAGTGCAACATGGATGCCATGATCTCGCCGGATCCCGACGACATCAAGGGTCCGTTCTGCAAGTGGAACGCTTCGAACCCTCCCTGGAATGGGTCGGCCCATCATATAAACATCGCTTTGCGGCAAGGCGACAATTTGCAAAGGAAGCTCGTCTAATTGGATGCGCAGTTTTGACCACTCCTCCGCCGAGAACATTCCAAGTCTCGTAGCGTGGCCGATGGTTACGCGTCGACTCCCCACGTTTGCTGTCGTCCATCCTATTTCCCTCATCTGGCGAAGTGTCTCCCACACCATCGGTTCTGCATTGGGGTCAAGGTTGTAATCCAGGTGAAAATCGGCGTGAAGATTATGATCCTGAGCTAACTTGAGGATGTGCGCAATGTTCCTGTGTGCATGCTCCCGGGATGGTTCCACCCAAGGTGCGGAGCCAACAACGGATATTCCATCACGCGCGAGAGCAGTTTGGAGTAGTTTGAAGTTATCCCCCATCATCTCGGCTGTACCTGAAGGATACAACGCTTCCTGGGCAAACGCTTAAGACCTCCAGGCGTCAGACTTTCGACAAGTGTGGTCACAACAACTGTTACCCACCAACGATTTGAATGTCACACACGCCTCTCCACTCAGACTTGACTTTCAGCCCCGTCTCTAGGCATGCCATCCCAACGCTTGTGTCAATTTCGACATATGCTCGCATCACCGTGACACCGGCCTCCACGCTTTGGCGCACAAGTCGTGTAGCACGAGCATGAAGATCTTCCAAACGGTCTGGGAATCCAGCCTTGGCCTTATTGGTCACTTGTAAGGCCTCAACAAGGGAGCTTACGGAGATGATGGGAAATGGGTGAACGCCCAATCTTGAACATAGGATCATGGCCATGCTCACCCTGTTAAAAGTGGATCACATTGCTCCATAATGAAGCACTTGTCAAGGTGAATATGTGCATGACAGAGGCTACGAAGGACTTGAACATACATGATATCGGGTATAAGTTGGAAGATTACTTACGACGGTAATAGAGTTCCTCCGTTGCCTTGGATCACGGCACAGCGGGCGGTAGTTGTCACCAGGGGCCCTCGATTATCGGATGGAACGACGCTGACTACACGTCCGCCCAGACATTGAACATCCCAGAGTTGTTTGGCTAGATCTGCGTCTTCATATGCCAGATGGACGTTGGTTATGAGTGTTCGTTCCTCTTCCATAGTGTCGGCCTATCCGTAGAACGCGGTGAGCACAAACCCTGAGACTGCATGAGAGCGAGGCTTGGTCATTCAGCGGCAGCAGTAACCTGATAGACATGGGAAGTTGAGGAATGGTGGGAGCCGCATCTTCAAGTTTGTCTTATTATATAATACATAAATGTCTACTAACTTGAAAACGGGTTTTCATGTACTTACCGATATCAGATCAATACTGATATAAGGTGTCATGATGCGATACGCTCGTTCGTTTAGTCCCTTAGGAAGACAAGTCGTTCGTTCATTGTCTTGCAGCAGCGAGTAATCACAGCTCGGCCCCGAGACTCCCGACGCCACATCTCTGGTAAGTTACTACGTTTCCTGCTTCTGTTCCCATTCAATCTCTAGTATAAATCACCCAGAGCATCTTTATCTATTACACACCGGTGCTATGTAACTTATCATGCTCCATGCTGTGATTCAATGGGACTCGTCAGCAGGGTCAGAATCACTGGCATCACGTACTTTCCACACGGAGTGACGGAATACCTCCACTTCTGGAGATATGATTGAGTAACACGGGAAATATATAAGTACATAGGTCTGTCGCATTGGTACCAATCTGTTCGAAGTTTCCTATTGACTTTCTGAAAGGGAGGCTCACTCTTTGCATGCGACAAACGTGAGCCAGTGTGTCAGGTTTCTATTCTTGCGAGGACATAAGTCTTGTTTTCGCGCTCGTATCGTTGCCAGTTGGACTGCCTCGGAGAGTCCAGGTCATTTTTATTTTTCATGGTCCCGTCATCTTCGTCTAGAAGCATACCCTTATCGAGAAGGGGTACCTGTTGGAATACAAAAGCAGAGGCGGCGTATCAGACCCTTCTCTGCCAACACCATCTACCATGTCGCTGCAAGCTTATGTGGATGTCTTGATTATCGGAGCTGGTCCTGCCGGACTGATGTGTGCCAACGCACTTGCAGTGGCAGGTGCAGAGGTGAGGATAATTGATAAACGGTATGGAACATGTTCAACATGACCCTCGCCTATGTGTTGATTGGCTCCAGGCCCATAAATATCGCAGCTGGTCAAGCAGACGGTATCGCACCGAGGACAATCGAAGTGCTGCAGGTATATCCTGCCCCTGCTTTCCGTGGTTCTCCTGGCGTGTTAAACTTCCGCGATAGAGCTATGGTCTTGCCGAGCGCTTGATACGAGAAGGGAATCATATTCATATGGGTGTACGTGACAATCTATTGGGTATAGAATTGGTGCGTCTAAACATGCCACGACGATCAAGACATTCTACAACACTGGACCCAACGGAGGAATCCGGGTATGGTCCTCTTCGGCTTCGGAGTGTTTTTTCGGCGTCTAAAAGGCAGGTACCAAAGTGCACAGGACGTGGTTCCATTGTGCTCGAGCCAACCTCACGCTATCCGTTCGTGGTGTGGCCCTTTTCATCAAGCTTCACTTCACTTTATCGATTCATGGACGATCGTCAGATTGCACTCCGACAGGCAAGAATAGAAGCCATTTTTATCGACTCTCTGAAGGACCGTGGAATTGATATCGAACGCCCAAGAAAACCATCAGATATTACAATTTCGGAAGACGTTGATGAATTGTCTAGCCCCTTATCATATCCAGTGAAGGTAAACTCTAATTAGTTTAACCACTCCTTGACCCTAAATAATGGTTACCACAGGTTACGGTACAGCATCTAGATGCAACTGATGGGGAGAGCAAAACAGAAACCATACACGCCAAATTTGTTGTTGGTGCAGACGGTAAGTGATTTCTCGCGTATATATGGATTTGTAGATGACATTTGGCTTGTAGGAGCACATTCATGGGTCCGAAAGACTCTAGGGATTGAGATGGAAGGCGAACAAACTGGTATTCAATCAGAGTCTTGTTGTGCGTTTGCTTTTCGCCTGATCAAACCGGTTCAACAGACTATATCTGGGGCGTCGTCGACGCGGTATTAGAAACAAACTTTCCTGATATTCGTAATATCGCGAATATTCGGTCAGAAAACGGGACCTGCCTTTTGATTCCCCGCGAGGGAGACAAGAACCGTCTGTACATTCAATTATCAGACACAGACGTCGTCAACCCGTTGACCGGAAGAGTTGACAAGAGTAGGATAAGTCCCGATAAGCTCCTTTCGGTGAGGATTCTAGTATGAAGAGGGTGAGCCGTGTCATTCGAATGACGAGAGGTGATAGGTGGCCAGGAAAATACTGTACCCATTCAAGTTGGCGGATCCGAAGAGTATCGAATGGTGGACAATTTACATCAGTTTGTCCTTTCCACTTTTTTTTATGACGACCATCTTAACGCGCCAACTACGTTCCAGTTGGACAGCGTGTGGCATCCAGTTACTCTGTTGCGGACCGCGTTTTCATTGCCGGGGACGCATGTCACACCCATTCACCCAAAGCTGGTGAGACCGTTCCTCGAACTATACAGTAGACATAATACATTTGAGGTTTAGGTCAAGGTATGAATGCCAGCATAAATGATATCCATAATCTCGGTACGTACCTTACTGTGTTATTGGGCGTAAACCTAAACTGTTTAGTATGGAAGCTTGTGCACGTACTCAGAGGATGGTCTAACCCATCACTCTTGAAAACCGTACGTTTTCCCAGTGATTTATGGTCTCCGGTTTACTCTACCTACTTTTCTCAGTACGAATACGAACGCAGACAATACGCTCAAGACTTGATTAATTTCGATAAGGAATTTGCAGCTCTGATGTCTGGAAAGCCGAGAACAGCGGAGAGTGAAAATGGCCTACCCCCCAAAAAGATCTCACAGTTAGTGTCTTCCACGGGTTCCGCCTTGCCGCCGGTCAACCCTCCGTTCACCATTTCATTGATCAGAGCGCTCCAAAAGCATGGAGCATTCATCAGCGGCGTTGGCATCCAATATTCTCCGTCTGCCATTGTGGAACCCAAACATCAGAGATCCGCGGAAAATCTCATCATCGGACAAAGAATGCTTCCTCAGATATTTGTTCGCACTGCCGACATACACCCAATCGACATACAGGACATGCTCCCTGCGGATGTTCGTTTCAAAATATTGTTCTTCGTGGGCAGCCTAACCTCTGGGAGGATCGCCGAGCTAAATATGCTCGCAGAGGAATTGAGCAAGGAATCGGGCATCCTTCACAAATACAGTGCTGACGGTAATATTTTGAGTGTATTCGAAATTATCACGATCATTGCAGGCAAAAAGGATGACGCGAATTACTTACTCGTCCCGGCATTCTTCCGACCTCACTGGTCTAAGTAAGTGATATCCTCTCATCTCTGTCGGTTGTGGGTTGATACGTGAGCGCATTACAGAGTCCTTCTGGACGATACGGATGTTAGAGAGAGGCAGGGTGGACACGCGTACGAGAGATTTGGAATTGATGCGAACCGGATTACGCTCGTGGTCATACGACCGGATGGATATGTGGGGACGATCGTTCCATCGACTTCCATTGCAGACCTCGATAGTTACTTTGGATCTTTCATGGTTTCCCGTGGACTTTGATTCCTAGCAATATTGCAATGATTGTAATCAAAAGATAGTGTTGGCGAATGTGCCCTCGAAGGTGCGAGTACTGCCTTTGAAGTTTGAATGATGTGTTCCACTTGGGTAGTTTCTTGAACAATATTGTTCCGAAATATTACACTGGTCTATAGTGCAAACAGACGATGCAAACCTTTTATAACACAACATTTGAACGCCTTTTCGTCTTTCTGTCTTTGTACTGTCCTGAAAAAATATGCGAGATGGTCAAGGATATACTCTAACTGAGGACAGAAACTTGAGGGTGATTATGATGGACCAATGGTAGTCTGTTCGTGATCTAACAGAATATCAGCAGGTGTCAATCTGCACCTGCCTCCCAGATCCGGGAGATCCCGCTTATTCACTGACGAAGTGAGACCTGGGGATTATTCTTTAGCATGTAAATGGTTCCTATACTAAGTATCAGAGTGAAAAAGCACCGGATGAAGTTGTAGAACAAAATATGTGGGTGTGGAGAGACCGTCCGTGACAAGAGTTAGATCTCCGAGTCCTCGTCGGCATTATTAGTGTGACCCGATGTAACCGAATTGATGGGCAAAAGGGGTTTTCGCACTCCTAACACGAAGAGATACAAATCAGACAAAAATGAAAGTATGTGTGTTACCTTGTTCTCAATCTGTCTTACCGTACCGAGAACCATAGCTTGTTTTTTTGAGGTTGTAGAAAATCATTACTGATTTTTTTGCAGATAATCACGAGGTAAAACCCAATTTGTGATTTTGCTTGCCTTCCTAGACTGCCATGTTAGGTGAGGAGGCACACTTTTTTTTATGCGGATGGTCATCGATATCAACCTCGAATGAGCGATGCCGTTGATGACTAGAGGTCGCTCAACTCCATACGACGAGCGACATCACGAGCACAGCACACAACAAACGTCGATCAATGATGACGAGCAAGACGACGCAGGACTGCGAGCCTTGGGTTATGTCCCCTCCTTCCGCCGGGAGTTCTCCAACTTTGCCACGATAAGCTTCGCTTTTAGCATCATGGGCGTATGCTCCAGCATTGCGAGCACTTTCAATACTCCCCTGCTTCTTGGAGGTCCTGCATCAGTAACGTGGTGCTGGCTGCTAGGAGCGACCAATTGTCTGGCTTTAGCGAGCAGCGTTGCTGAGATCGCCAGTGCGTATCCAAGCTGCGGGGGGCTTTACGGAGCCTCCGCTCGCCTGTGCCCTCAAAGGTACCGTGCACGGGTGTGTTCCTTCTCTATCTCATCTGAGATCGCTTTTGACCGATCTACCGTAGGTGGGCTGGATCGTGGGTTGGCTTAACCTCCTTTCTCAGTTTGTCGGGCTGTCGTCCACCGAGTTTGGGCTAGCAAATATGATACTCGCTGCCACATCCATATCCACCCACGGATCATTTGCAATTACACCTGCAATGGTCGTCGGACTGACTACTGGGCTGCTTATCATCCATGGTGCACTAAACTCTCTCAAAACTCGACATCTTGCCTATCTCACTGGCTCGTTTGTGTTCATCAATCTGGGTGTAACCTTCCTTATCACCATTCTGCTTTTGGCAATGACCCCACGATCCGACATGCACTCTGCATCGTATGTCTTTGGCGCGGAAGGACTTATAAACGGAACAGGAGGGTGGAACAATGGTGTCAGTTTTCTTCTGGGATTGCTGAGTGTCCAGTGGACGATGACAGGATACGACTGCACCGCTCATATCTCAGAGGAGCTTCATCGTGCTGCTTACGCTGCACCATTAGCCATCTTCGTCGCAACAATTGGTACTGCGATTTCTGGTTGGCTCCTCAACATTACGCTGGTACTTTGTTCAGGGTCATTTTCAGATCTTCCTGGTCCCTCTGGTTCTGCATTCCTTGCGATCATGGTCTTGCGATTGGGACCTCGTATTGCCCTTGCTCTATGGGTTTTTGTTTGTCTGACTGCATTCTGCGTTGCACAAACAGGTTTACAGGCTGGATCTCGCACCATCTATGCGTTTAGTCGTGACCGTGGGCTCCCTGACGGTGGATTCTTCGGACGTGTCAGCGTTTCGACGCAGACGCCACTGCGAGCAGTATGGTTGACAGTCCTTGTTAGCATCCTTCCCGGGTTGCTCGACTTGGCCAGTCCCATCGCTGCCAACGCCGTCTTTGCTATGACAGCCATAGCTGCAGATCTGTCCTACGTGATCCCAATCATTCTGCGACGCATCTTCCATTCCCATCCAGAAGTCCAGTTTAAACCGGGTCCATACTACATGGGCAATGGCTGGCTTGGAGCCTTTGCCAATGTTTGGTGTGCACTCTGGACGTTCTTTGTCTGCGTCGTGTTTTCGCTACCTACAGAGATGCCTGTCACGGCAGCAAATATGAACTATGCTGCAGTAATCACTGTGGGGGTGGTTGTGATCTCGGGGCTTTGGTACTTCTTGGACGCACATCGACACTACCATGGTCCACCACACGGCCGGATCGATGTGGAGGAACACGATGTTTCCGAGAAAGCTGTCGACGTTCGGGGTGATAAAGAGGACGCCTGATGATATGCCTTCATCTCTCCATACCCCGCTGATGCCTTGATTCCCATACTTGCGCTGGACAATTCGTATGCTAAGTTTATCTTTCTGTATTATCTTGTAGCCAAAGAATGGATTATGCTGCGCGTTCGCACTAGGTCGCCTTTCTGTAAGCATTCGTAAGCTTTTGTATCACTGCTGCAAGTGAATATGCAAACGCGTCGCGACCGCGCCGCAGCCCGTTGCTTGTCCCTTAAGTTAAGAACGCGACGTAGACAAATCGCCGGTCTCACATCCGAGTAGCCCCGCCATCATGTTCGCCACCGCCCGCCTACTGCTCTGTCCGTACGCCGAAGCCGATCTCGACGACCTCGTGCTTCTCTGGAGCGACCCCCGCGTCCAGTCTCTCATGACGACGGGTGACCTCGGTGCACCGCACTGCGGTATCGCGCAGCTCCAAAAGCGCCTCCGCGGGCAGATGGATAGCGCGGTGTTCGGCGCCATCGTCCGGCGACGAGACACGGGCGAGTTCGTGGGCCAAGTCGTCGTGCACGTCCCCGAGCGCAAGAACCGGGACGGGACGTACGGGATCTGCCTCTCGCCCACGTTTTGGAATTGTGGGTACGGCAGCGAGGTGACGGCGTTCGTCGTCGACTACGTGTTCCGATGTATCGGGCTGCAGCGGTTGTCGTTGTCGGTGTTTGCAAGCAACGAGAGGGCCATCGCGGTTTACGAAAAGGCGTGAGTCACTCCCGTCACTAGTACTGAACGGTGTTTTGCTTGATCAGCTGAACGTGTGATTATTGACGATCCGAGTGCCCAGGGGGTTCGTCATGGAAGGACGAAAGCGTTCGTGCGTGTGGTCCAACGACCGATGGGAAGATGTGTTGTTCATGGGCATCCTGCAGGACGAGTGGATAGAAAGGGTCTCCATCCTCGAACAATAACGAAAGATTCAGGGAGATACCCGACCCACGAATTTATACTAATAAACGTGTAATTACAAGACAAGCTTCGTCTGTATACAATACCTATCAAGCCTGCGAAACAAGTCCGAGTTCATGCCACGTCCGTGAAATGGTCGGCTAATGATTCCTGCAGCTCCTTCAGCTTCCCAGCAGTAGCTACCAACGCGTTTTCTTTACACCACGGCATCGCATCCAGTAAACCATGAATAGGGATCTCACGCTCTATAAACGCCTTGAGGATGCTTTCTGCGAGCATCATCTTTCCAACAACGTCCGCATACTGCAGAGGCATCCCGTGCCTCGCCATGTCCAACGTCGACCGCCAGAGCCCAGACCACGCCTGGTTGCACCGTACTTGTGAACCGCCAGTGCAACGTGGATGATGTTGTATTATCGGAGACTCGTTTGGGAGACGCTCGCAGAGACGGCCGAGAGCATAGTGCCCAGACAACAAGCGAATCCGATGCGAGCGGCTCAGCAGCGAGTCCGCGTCCCAGACCTCGCGGCCCTGAAGGAGCATCGCATGATACGCCAACCCGAGGAGGGAACGCAGATTGAGTCGCTCTGCCATTCCGATCGCGAGGGCAACGTCCTTGCCTGAAGTGATGAGGCGCTTCCATCGGATCGTTGCGGCCTCTAGGAGATCACGCTGTTCGCAGAGCGACGCGAGCTCGGTGAGCTGGACTAGATTGGGCCCTTCTGCATCTTCGATATGAGAATGCGGACGCATGTAAATCGCCTTGAGTTTGTCCAGGGCCCAGCTCTCGATGGCCCGGAACTCGTATTTGTGTGTGATGCGCGAGAGGTTGAACAGCTTTAGATTGATCGCCTTGCTTGCCATCGCACCCTCTAATTCAGGTGGTCTGTGAAGGTATGACACACCGCCGTCGAAAACCAGTCGGGAATGATACGCACAATGCATAGAGTGCCCATAAAAGGGACCGAAACTCGTCAGCGGTGTCCCCTTGGAGCCTAATCGGGTTGTCGTCGCTCTCTCCCTCGGGCCCAACTGTGACGTTCGAGTTGTTGGGGGTGCTAGAGCGGAGGTCCGAGTCCAGGGAGAACATGCTCTCGAAAGTCGACTTCTCCTTTGTCAGGGCTGAGCGGTGTACCTGGGTCATAGGGGCATGGTTGGGTTGACTGAATCGACGCAAGGAGAGAAAAAGAGTGACCTTGAACAAAATATTTTCGACGAGGAGAACGGTGTTTCCATCAGAGTAGTAGTAACTGGGATCCCTGGTGGGAATGGGAATGGACAGTTGCAGCTGAAGTTTGGGAGTCGACGGGCTGACACTGCCCGACTGCATGAAGGTGCTTGTGAGATACACGTCTGCAGGCAAGTGCGCCATTGTTCGGTAGAGCAGAGAGTCAATGTCGAGTGAGTTTGGTGGTGGTGGTGATAAACATCCGTGACATCGTTACTATTATTAATCTTATCTACCACCCGAATAGGAGTCCGAGATAGCTAAGTAACACAGCGAAGACAACCAGGAATGCATACGGTAGCGGGACAGAAGGTAGGGTTCTAGAGTGAAAAGTACATGCATGGACGGAACGCACAGTTCCTCGTAGGTTTACATACAAGGTGCAAATTGCTTTCGTGGCTTCGTCGCATACAATTGTGAATGTGTTGGAATGAAAACGCTTGAGTACATTGCTTCCAAATTTGATTCTGAATGAGATTGGCCTTTTGCCAAAAAGTGTCATTGTGACTCAAGTGCCTTCAGCTCTGCAACAAGCCTCTGCAGACCGGAATCAGGGAACTGACTGCTTCACACAAAAATGACGAGCACCAACCTCGGCTTCCTTTGCCAGGTGCGCTGGGTCGATATCCCCGGCTTGTGCTTGTTGCCCAAGTTTGATACCGTACTCGAGCAACTGTTTCATGTAGTAGGGATTTATAATAGTCTCGTCGCCAGCCAACAATGCCTTGGCTGGTGGTACTTCCGCTACCAAGAACATCAGCGAGACCGTGTCGCCCAACCAATCACACACTCACGTTCACGCATAGCCAACCATTCCTGCTCCACAAGTTCAGGTATTGTGGCTCTCTCCTTCGGATTCCTTGCTAGGCAACTCCTCATCCCGCGAATCACATCGCCTCTGACTGACCGTTTCAAATGATCGAGTTTCTTGCGCTCTCCGTTCTTGTTGACCACACTGGGAATGCTGAACTCTGGGAAATCGATCTCGTAGGCCAAGTCCGGGATCGCTTTCATCTTTTGATAGACCGATAGGTGCTGGAACGGTGGATGGCCGTAGACCATTTGGTACAGAATACAGCCCAGGGACCAAACATCGCTTGGTCGCCCGACTTTCAGTCGTCGCATGCCCTCTGGTAATTCAATGGCTTCAGGGGACATATAGTTGACGGTTCCAATCTAAATGCCGCTCAGCGAATGACATCGAGGTGGTGTTGCAATAAACTTGTTACCTGATGATCTCTTTGAATGTTGGTTGTATCATTTGCGATGGCATTTGCGATGCCAAAATCAATCAACTTCAATTGCCCTCGCACAAGCACAAAGTTGGCTGGCTTCAGATCAGAGTGCACGATTTTCTCCTCGTGTATGACATGCACCGCTTGCAACATCTATAACACAACATCGATCACAATCAGCAAATAAAGTGACACAAGATAGAACAAACCTGCTGCCAGTAATATGAAATCCACACCATGTTCAACGGCTCCTTCTGCTGCTCTTGCAGCAGTTTCGCCAGATCAACTTCCCCGCACTCCATCACTAACATGAGATGACCCTTCCCACCACCTGGCCCAGCTTTAACTTCCGAATCAAACAACTGGATGATCCGGTTGTTTCCCTCGAGTCGCTTGAGTAACCCGATCTCATTCATATAGCCGCTAATGGTCTCTGCGTCGGCTTTATCTAGAGAGACACGTTTGATGGCGTAAATTTCGTTCGCTGCATTCATTACACGATAGACGCGAGAGGAGCCGCCTTTGCCTATGAGATCGAGACGTGCGTAGACTTTCTTGTTTACCACAATATTGTGGTTTCGCACCGGGGCCGCGAGGGCAACTGGTGCAGGTGGTGCCGGTCTCATTCGTTCCCGCTGTGCGGCCTTTGCCTCTGACTCGCTCTCCGCAAGATCCTCGCCGGTGGCCCAAGTCTTGCCATTCTTCTGAGAACCAGGAGGATGTATCAGAGAGCCGTTTGTCGCTGGTGGTTCTGAGGCAGTCGGACTTCGTCGGTATGTTTGTCCTTGTGTTTGTGACTGAGGCTGCGAGGGCTGTAACTGGATGACAGGAAACGGTTGTTGCTGAAACGATGATACAGCCCTGCCTTTAGGCGACAAGCGTGTTGGGAGGTGATCAACGGCAGTTGGAGATCCGGAAGGGGCTGAGTCAAGACCCAGCGTGCGGACAGTGTCGGAGTCGCGTCGGTTGTGGGTCTGAACATGCGATCGAGGATGTGCCTGCGGCATATGCGTCGGGGAAGGGGACTGGCGAGGCTGCTGAGCAACGGCATCATCCGCCATTTGTCTCCGAGGGTACTCAGTAGGGTATTCTGGATAGCAAGTAATCTGTGAGTACCAATGAAAAACTTTTGACGGTGAGCTGCTCAAACCTTCTTGTTCCATAGGCGCGCGCCGTACACGTGCAGAAGTCAAGCCAAGGCTTGATACGGGTCTCGAAGAGTATTGATTCTGAGTATTCGACAGAACTGATTTGCCCCCGGGAGAGTATCGTTCCTCAGCTAGGGATGGTTATAAGATGCAAAGGCAAAGTGGTAGTTCGGAACATACCGCCAGAGGCATCGCTCAGGCTTGCGGATCGCCGTGAACGCGTGCTGCTCAGTTGTGTAACAGGGGGAGCGTAGCTCCGCTGTCGAAGCTGGTCATTCGCGGGCTGTGGCTCTTCTCCGCCTATAGACAGGCATAATTAGCACACTCCATCTTTATATAGGAATGGTCACAAACCGGTGTCAGTCTCTTCGGCAGCGTAGTCGAAGGCAACTTCACCCTCGCTTCCTTCATGTTCGTTGATTTTATCGAATCCGCTGCCAGCAACACCATATTTTGCTGCCATCAAGACGCGTCCCGCTCGGCTGGGTCCTGGCATAATTTGCCGCCCGGGTTGTAGTGGGGGGCGCGACAAGCCACTAGTACCTGTCAAAGAAGAAACGTAGGCGCGCGTGGGTAGACCCGAAATTGCGCGCCCATCGACTTGGCTGAGAGAGCTAGATCGAGTGATCAACCTGGGTGATATTCTCCTTGCTGCGCCGCCATCAGATGATACACCGTCCGTTCCATCCGAAGGCAAGATCAAGTTCTCCTTTTCCTCCTGAATATGCAGATCCCAATCGCCACGGGTACGAGGCATGATATCATCTCGTTCATCAACTTGTTGGGTATCTCGGTGATCATCAAGCGGTATGCGCTGCGGCCGGCCGAGTTTACGACCAGTACTTCGCAGGCCATTGGAAGTGGGGGCTCGGACAGTGGATTGCGTAGCGGGTGTGAGTGCGGCCGGACCAGACATAGCACGCTGAAACGAACGTGCGGAGCTTGCAGCAGTTAAAGATTGGTGGCGGTGCTGGAGTTGGTCGGGAAGGGCGTTATGCTGTAAAGGATAGCTCTCGGAGCGTGAGAGGGAGTTGCGGCGTGGATTATCGGGAGAGTTAAGTAACGTGGGTGATGGTGGTCTGACATGGGTATGTGAAGATACGTGAGCCGAGGTTCCGGGGGGCGGTGATGGGGATTTGTGTGCAAGGGGAGCATCGAGCAAGATCTCGTGGGGCGTAGGTGGACTCGACTGACTGGAGCGGGATGAGCCTTTTGAAATGCGGACGTAGTTGCCAGCGGAATCAAGCTCGTAGTCGAATGAAAGCTCGATGATCGAAGACTCGTCTGATGGAGAGGTAGACGGCTGGCGGTTGTTCTTGGGCGCGTCGAGCGCGACAGATGGAGGGGTACGAGGGGGTGAGGCGCGATGCTCGCCATTTGTTGGCGATATCGTTCGTGAAATTGTTGAAGGAACCATTGACCTAAAGAGCTGAACTTGACTTACAGGGAAGGAGTGGAGAGATACAGAGATCAAATAATACGGAACGACGACAAAAGACGCGCCCGGAGCGTTTTGGACGACGACGACGACGGAGACGGATGCTAAAAACGAACTGAATTTCTTTATGTTTCCTTCTACGTTTCGAACCAACACGAGGCAACTACGCGGTCACGTGAACAGTTGAAATCAATTGGTGGGGGGTTGGATTCCCTCAACAGGAAATGACCACCCAAGGGTACTGACAACATATTGAGCAAGCCCAAACAAGGAGGCAGCCAAGTAAACTGGGATGAAACCCGGCAAGAGATGAGTGGATTAAACATCAACCGCCCGTCCAACTTGATCCGGTCCATCAGCGGGATCATCATCAGGTGCCACATTCGCCTCATCACCTCCGGCCCTTGTGGCTTCAGGGCTCTGCATTTTCTCTAGTTCTTTGGTGACAAACTTTACGTGCGCGCTGAAATTCATCGTGGCACTCAGGACACCCCTAGCGAGCGAGTTCAGTGACATCAAATGGGCTCTGAATGGTGCCTCACTTGACGATCCCTTCGCGATCAATGATGAACGTGGTACGAGCGTCAGTCAGTCCCCATAATCCCCGTCCAATTTGGTACGCCTTGTGCGCAGCTCGGTCCGTATCACTCAAAACGGGAAACTGGGCGACAATGAGCAGGACGTGCCATTTCAGTTGGGATAAAACTCACAGAGAGCTTGTGCTTTTCGACAAACGCTTTCTGCTTCTCCACTGGATCGGAACTGACACCGACGACCAGGACGTCAGAATGCTTGTATATTTCCTTTTCTGTTATGTGAATGATGAGTAGACATGTGGGCACGCCCTCCTCCGGGCGGATGGGACAGCACGCACCAGCTAGCGCATCACGGAATTGACATGCCTCACGGGTGCAACCGTAGGTGCCTGCATGGCGTCAGCGCAGTGGAAGACGCTCGGGTCTTTATATATAAGAAAAGGCATACCAGACTCGGGGTAGAAAAACAACGCTATCGGCTTCTCAATGCGCTTGCCCTCGTGCTCAGGAGGGAAATTAAACGTCTCGCCGTTAGAATCAGGGATAGAGAAGGTTGGCGCAGGTTGATCGACGAGCGGGTGTTGACGTTGAGAAGTCATCCTACGATTGCGGAAATCGGAAAGGGGTCGGATCGATTTAAGGCTCTATCGATATCATGTTTATTCGGATTACCATCGCACACCAGGCACCGTGACGATCATGGCAGACATTTAGATCTGCCAGCCTGAGGAGTGGTCGAGGAGCCGTTCGCACGATGATCCCTGGTCGGAGCATGGTCAATGGATTAGGCGCCGGGTGGCAAGGATCATTAATGACTACTATGTGGCAGCACCCGGCTGTCTAGATCTGCATTGCTCTTCTTGGAACTCCAACCTGAATCACAATCACCAGTCATCCCTTGCCTGCATCGTAACCTGCACAAGGACATTAGTCACGAGTGTGTTCCAGAGGAATTTGCACACTTTCCTCGACGTATCCAGGACGATGGCCCGATTCGGCGGCGTTTATTGTGACAGACACAAGGGCAACATTCGCGGCGAGGCCCTAATAGCAGGCCTGGTGTACCGCATGCAGAATCCAGTGAGGTAGAATCCCGGATGGTTACTCCAAGGTCAACGTCAAACTCAGATAGTCCTACCTTCACCGCGAATTCTGAATAGCGGTACGCCTCACGCTTGTTATAGTGAATACCACGTGAGGATCACGAGGATCGGAAGAGCATGTAGTCCATCCTTGGCTACCTAAGAGCCACATTATAACCCCCTGAAGATGAAATCGCTGGGATAAGGCCCCGGTCGTTCCCTTTAGTAGAAGGATGTTGATGAGACCAAGATCGCATCAAGATGACTTCACAAGCGGACGCGCAATTCCGGAGCATAGCATGTTCGTGCAGAGGTGCCATTTCGTTTTGTGACAGAAGTATCAGAATTGAATATTGAGGCGCTAGCCCGCATTTGGGTACTTCGAAGGCACTGGTGAACACGTTCAGGAACCTACGTGTACCAAGCACACTGACCGAAGTAGCCTGAAACAAGGGAGACACTCCTTCAGTTTTTTTCGACGGCCTTCTGGCGAGGAAAACATTATGATAATAGAGTCAACAATAAGTGCGGGGTTACTCTAACATATGTACGCCTTCTCATACAAGCATATGTCTCAAGGTTGGGCTTACCAGGCTGCACGGAGACGCATGATTGTGAGGATGCCGCATAGAGACTAGCGGGACAAATCATGGTTTTGGTGTGCTCATTGCCTCTGAGAACTGATTTCAGCAGTGCCACTAGATTGTCAGAAGGTAGGAGCATACCAGCGTTCAACTCCGCAAAACGTTGACCGACACGCTCCGAGTGCTTCAAGAACTTGTCTGAACAGTTGAGCACGCACTGCTCCTATGAAATGTGTTATTTTTATGACGGGATCTAAAAATGACGACGGAACCTCTTTGGAGGAGAGCGCCTTGCTAGTGAAGTCGTTGCAACATGTGTTGAAACATCTCTCTACGAGGCCCGAGTAGAGACGCATGAAGTCTTGCATCTGAAAGCGTCATTAGTGAAAAGACTTGAGGTCAATATTTTCCCATACCATACCTGTTTCTTTTCGATGACCTTCGTCATGTGAGTCTGTTCCGCGGCATTGAATTGCGAGAAATCCATCCTGGACCAAGAGCAAGTGAACAGAAAGAAATTAAGAAACGGAATGGTAAAAGACACGTGAGCTTGCTTTGCCGATCGTGGCGTGGAAAGTCAAGTAACGTACAGTTATGGGAAGAGATCATAATGACTCGGACACGGTTCATCAAAAACTTGATTCTTCATCCTCTTTCCCCATCACGACTTGAAAAAAAAAATCAGAGGTCTCGTATTGACCCAGTAGACGTTCCCGGGAAAACTGTCTACCACTCGAAAAAAGTACGTCTTCGATGCATCCATGGTTTGATCGACTCATCACCGTCTTTTGCAGTGGATGTCACTATGGCCATCCCCTACAAAGATGCCCTCCAACTACTCGACAACCGTCGTATCAAAGCAACTCGCCCCCTGATTCCACCCCTGATTCTGCAAGAGGATCTGCCCTTGTCAGTGGTAGTCTCCGCCCCTCTTTTGCTTGTTAACCAACCGCGATGTGTCGTTCAGGACATTTCTCTCTGCAAACACCGTCCTAGAGGGACGCAGTGCGACCGAGAAAATCATCCATGGATACGATGACCGTTTAATGGTTGTGGTTGGGTACAGCGCCTTGGGCTTTCTAGTTAACTGCGTCACTCATGTGATGCTTATAGCCCATGCTCCGTCCACAACGTCAATGCTGCAGTCGAGTATGCAAAGCTACTGAAGCAGTATGCGGACAGCGCTAAGGAAGACCTTCATATCGTCATGCGCGTTTACTTTGAGAAACCACGAACAACATTAGGCTGGAAAGGCCTCATCAATGACCCGTATGACGTGTCTATTTATGCAATAATCTTTTCCTTACATGCTACGCACCGTCAGAGACATGAACTCAAGCTTCCAGATCAACAAGGGCCTGCGCATGGCCCGTAGACTGCTCCTCGACGTTGCAAAAATGGGATTACCAGTTGGATGCGAGTTTCTAGACACTATTTCGCCTCAATATACAGCAGACTTGGTCTCCTGGGGGGCTATTGGTGCCCGGACCACTGAATCTCAAGTTCATCGAGAGCTGACCTCCGGACTCTCTATGCCCACCGGTTTCAAAAACTCCACGGACGGATCGGTAGGGGTTGCCATTGATGCCTGCAGAGCCGCTCGAAGTGGCCATGTGTTCCTTAGCGTCGGAAAAGAGGGTCTTAGTAGTATCTTCGAAACCGAGGCGAGTCGTTCCGCTTTTGTCACATATTAGTGGTTCTCAGGTCGAGCAGGGAAACCCGGATGTCCATGTCATTCTCCGAGGAGGATCGAAGGGACCAAATTATGCTGCTGAACACGTACGCGATTGCTCTGAAAAGCTCAGCAAGGCAGGGCTAACTTGCAAGATTATGGTATGGTTCTTGTGACTGCTCGGAGAGTTCATTCTAATATCCATCCCGCGCAGATTGACTGTAGCCATGGAAACAGCCAAAAGCAACACCGAAAGCAAGTGGAAGTTATTGAGGACATTGTGAGCATCCGTCTCTTTTTCCTTCCCGGCACCTAATTGGCTCCATACTCTCAAGGTGCAACAACTGTCTTCTGGGGACACGTCTACATCTATCATGGGTGTCATGCTCGAGTCCAATCTTGTCGAGGGTCGGCAGGAGATTCCTTTCAACGGACCAGCTGGACTGAAGTATGGGCAGTCCGTAACTGACGCGTGCCTGTCCTGGGAGATGACGGTTCCTGCCCTTGATCGCCTCCGGGAAGGTGTGCGAGCCCGCAGAGTACTTGTTGCACGGCGTGCGGAAGGACTTGATGCCGGCAGTGAAATCAGGGAATCCAAGCTGAATGGGACCAACGCTGCTAATGGTGGGGTGAATTGATTCCACTGAGTTGCGGCGTGCATAAGAGAGGGACGATCTACCTGAAAATGTACCGGTATCTAGTTGTACGTGTAGTCTCTGACATCATCCAATCTAACCCGGTCGTCACCCCGTTTTACGATTCCTTTTGCTTTCCCTTGTTTGCAGATTGTCCATCGGCTTCTCCACTACAATTATCGTACGTTCTCGCGTTCAAGGGCGGCGTTTCTGGTGCGGTTGAAATCGTCCGAGTTCATCAATGATTGCAGCACTTGGACCCGCATTTGTTCACCTTCCTGGTGTTGTGGAGGCTGTCAGAGGCCCTGCGGAGGGATGAAGGGCTGCAACCGCGGCCGCTGCCCACTCACCAACACAGCATCGACTTCGCTACAAGCGACCTCGCCAAGTCTATTCTTTCCTTGCTCGTTTGGTTTGTCTCCCAGCGCCTTCCAAGGTGCACTTTCCATAGTTTCGCAACTTCCGAGGTGTGGTGTCCCCGTTGCATTTCTGCCTGACATACATCTCTCTCTCGTCCGTCATCATCATGACCTGCACTTGTCCGAAGACCTTGGCTCCGCTCGTGCCTCGCTACACCGCAGTGCGTCCCAACCAGAGATTTTGACTGCTCTGGACCACAGAATTGGCGGTTCTGACGAAAACAGAGATAATCAGATCCAGGCTCCCACTAGGTGACAATGACAAAGATGAATACAACAGCTCAGATGACGTGGACGAGCAGGAAGATCGAACCGCTCAACCTCAAGATCACCTGAGGCGCATACACGTGCTTAGTGGTGACCCTCCCCATCTCATGTGCTACAGATTCCGACTTTGCCGCGTGCGTTGATTCAATTTCCATATTCGCCATCATACTCAAGGCTGACGTCGCCGTTCCGGCGGCGTCAAACTCCACGACTTATGTTTGTGCCTCAACAATATAATCAGCAAGGCACTTCCACGTCCTCTTCACCGCTCTTCGCATTCGTGGTGTTGATCTAGTGTAACGATACGATGTTGCAGGTGCGCTGGGCATCTGGCGACGTCACCTGGTTACCATACTATCAGATCAGTCACGATGAAGTTATCCCCGATACGTCGGAAGTTCGGGTAAGGGAGGTTGGCCCGCCGACCAGACGATGAATTGGTGCGGTTGGTCATGGGTAAACGGTGAATGGCTGGGCGTGAGTGTGGACAAGGTGCGCGGGGGTGCTGATGTTCGGTCCATGCGCAATGTCCATCAAATAACCGCCCGTCCGCAGACTGGGCACGTGTGTTTGGTCGGGACTGTGTTCCTGACGCTGAGTCTTCGATACACTTGACTTCAAACAAATTCAAATAATCAGTGACACCCTTCAGGTGACCGACTCGAGCGGACCGACGGGCAGCTTCGCCACACCCAGGAATCCCACGGATTGGTCCAGATTCCCACGCATTGGTCCCGACCATTTTGGACCTTTTGAGGATGCACGTGCTGTATGCACGACCCCTAAGTCACGAGACGGCTGGGGAATTCTCACTAAGGACGAAAATTTTGGGTGGCCATGTTGTGTGCCACCCC